>VZTY01022554.1:41984-56377 GCA_013400935.1 Turnix velox | reverse complement strand
CACCAACCACTCCCCAACAATTCTGGAAGCATGATATAGGTAGGATATGCAAGAAGCAGTAATTCATTTTATACAACCAATAAGGCATGATTTTTGTGTGTACTTGCCACTAAAAAGAAAACAGAAACTCCATCCATCATCCCTTAACACATCCAATACTAAAGACTGACAATATTTTTATAATGGCACATTCTTAACTAAAAGCAGATGCTTCATACTGCATTCTAAATGTTGCACTACTGAAAATGCTATGTAGAGTGACACCTCAGAAACAAGGCAGTCAAAAGTGTTGTTAAAACAATGGAAAAAAATGAAAGTGAAACACTGACTCCTAATAATCAGAGCTAATGTGTGAGAAATCTTTGCTTTGGGAAATGTCTAATTTAGAAACCATGTCTTCTTACATTATAACTCTGTTTCACCTTAGCTTATACTATTTGTACACTCAAATTTAGACTATGAAACAGTATGCTAGTTTTCTTTCCAGGTTACAAAAGCATGAATGATAGATCTGATACTTCAGTGTCAACTATGATTTATTTCTTACTACACTGCTGGTTTATTACTGTCATATGTAGATTGGCAGCTTCCCATTTCAGTTACTTTGTAACTCTGTGATTACCTCAGCTTCTATATTATTATTTTTTATCTATTTTCTACAGTCTAGTTCACAGACTTTGTTATTTGAGACATTTTCTCAAACTTTTTTTCCTTTAAAGAGGAAATAAATTTTTTTCTATATATTTTTTGAGAAAAAACCCCAAACAGTAGCACATATCCTCAAAAGCAAATCATATTTCACCTTTTCCCAGAAAGATGTTAAAGACAAAACTGATTAAGAAGCAATATAAGCTGCTTATGAAAAAAAGAACCAAAAACATGCACCATATTCTTCCAATCACGCTTATGGCTATTAAAATCACATTTAGAAAACACACTGTTGATATTCAGCTCATGAGTTAAAGCTGACAGTCCTGGAATCAAAGGAAGTTTACCAAGAGTTTGGCAACTTTATGTGTACATCCCTGTACATACCTAATTTAGGTATGTTCCCAGCTGAGAAGTCAGAAACATCTTTCCACTGACCAACATAACAAAAAGACTGAGGACATGATCAGCATATCAATTAGAAGACCAGACTTGAAATTTTGAGGATTTCATTTTTTATGCTGTGATACAAACATGTCCTATCACAATGAGCAATGTTGAGAGGCAATCTGTTATCCACCATACATACCTATGCATTTCAAAGGGACTATTTATAGACAAGCATACTTTCTCAGTGCAATCAAAGATCACTGAGGCTTGAATTTATTTTGGTGCCACACAGAAAATGAGATGGAACCTACAGCAACAGCAGATATCACTAATAGTACTACAATTAAGCTATTGACTTGCATGTACTTGCAGCCTGACATCCCCCGTCTTTTGGACAGCTGAAAATAAGTGCTTCAATTGCTTTGTCAAAATGCATGCATTAAATGGAGCACTCTTTCACCTGACAGAAAAGATCACTTTAATGTCATTAAATATAGATGGTATACTTTCTGAAAGGACACTGTGCTCATGTATACATTTCAGTGGAAAGGACATGATGCTGCCTCTATTGGCAACTGAAGTCCTAAACAGTTACAACTTGGACAACATGTAATGATACTAAAGCCGGTGAACTTGAAAAAGGACTATTTCATTAGACGGACCACATGTTGGTGTCCATTGAATTTTTAATATGAGAATCAAATGGCTTGGGGGTGCCAGATATTGTAAACTATGATTTTGTTTACTATGACTGAAGCATTCAAACAAATGCTTGAAAACAGTAAAACAAGCAATTTTTCCTGTTAGCAGCAAATCAGTCTTTTAAAAGCATCATCTACGACCAGATTTTTATTATTTCTCAGTTGAGAAATATAGTGGCTCCTTACTTATAATTCCTTATTCTAAAAAGACAGCTGCCATTGATATGATAATAATCTTGTTAGAAATAAAAAGGTTCAAGAAAATTGTCCATGGGAATAGTGCATTCTTTTCTGTAGAGTGGAAAATGAGCATTAAAGTTATCTGAAAAAATAATCTTAAATGACAGTGTTTCAAAAGGACACATGCTACACAGGCACCTAATAAAAATATTTTTCTCTGGATTGAGATTTTTTCTCTTTGAAATCTTTATCATTCTAATAGATAAGATTCCTACACCATAAGAATGCTTCTTGAAACTCACATCTTCAAGCCAATACACTATCTGATGATAAAGTGCTTTTCTATGTTCCACAGGCATTCTGAAAATACAATACAAATAAAGATGAATAATCTGAAAAATTGCAGCAGGCTATCAGCAAGATATTGGTGACAGCCAGACAGATAGTGTGAATCTGTGCAACTCAAGTCTTGTATTAAATAATAAATCTAACATAATGTTATTGAGCCTGCACACTCACAAAAGTGGTATTAAACTCAACTATAAACTTTTATTCCTGGTGGCATGGTGTTAGGGAGACTGAGGATGAAAACAAGCCCCACAAACTAGAATTGTTCTCAGTATGGCCAAAATTGCAAACAACCGTATTAAATCTATCCTTTACAGTTTTATCAGTGAATATGTGCCTTTTTATTTTACATGTGTTCTGTCTATGTAAATGATTTCATCAAATGCTAAATCAGGGCATATCTCATCCCTTTCAAAATTTCAGACTCTCTCCTTACTTTTCATGATAGGGTTGCCTCCCATTTACTCATTATTTACTAAACAATGGCATTACTTTTATCCAAAGTGACAGCATCTTTATTGAGAAATATACAAAGGAAAAAAGCAAATTTTAAAAATTCTCTTTAAGTCTCTGACATGGTAAGGTGCTGACTGGAGGCAGTCATGAGTAGGTACTGTTCTGTCCCTGGGGAAAAGGCAGATGGGACGTTTCTACTCATTCACGTTTCACACTGCCAAATAACTCACTGCACAAAATACACTCTCCTGGTTTGACTCCTGCCAGCGTTTCTCACTCCGACTGCCCCATTTGTGGGGGGCAGACTCGTGAGCAGAAGAAAAGAAGACAAAATAACACTTGTGGGTTGAGACAAAAGCAACAGAAGCAAAGCTTAACAAAACGACAACGGCAACAAGAACAACAGTAACTGGAGTGAGGGAATGCACAGACACGATGGAATACCACACGTGGCTGCTGACCTCTCCCTACCTGTACACACCGCCACTCCGAGCCCCGTGCCAAGCTCACCCCCAAATTCCTGTCCACCCCTCCGCCTTTCCCGGCTAAAGCAGTGGCTGCCTGAGGGTATGGCTTAGGTGGGACTGGGATATCTGTAACATTAACCCTTGCCAGAAGCAGGACATACACTCACTTCACATTTACAGTTTTTATTTCACATGTTTGCTTCTCTGTTATCTGCCACAACTGTGAAAGATGGTGGAGCATTTTGGCAAAAGCCTTTCCTCAGGGGTGTCTTTGACTTCAACACTTCAAAGAGTTCAAGATGTTCAACAGTGGTTTTCTGAGCGGACTCTTTGTATTGAAACATAACACGGACAAGTGTACAGTCTTACATAGGGAAAGAACAACCCCATGTATCAGTATAAGTTGGGGACCGATCTGTTAGAGAGCAGTGTAAGCGAAAGAGACCTGTGAGTCCTTGTGGACAGCAGGATGACCATGAGCCAGGAATGTGTCCTTGTGGCCAAGAAGGGGTGTAGTCAGTACAGGTTCTCCTCCCCCTCTACTCTGCCCTGGCAAGACCACATCTGGACTATTGTGTCCAGTTCTGGGGCCTTCAGTTCAAGAAAGACAGGGAACTACTTGAGAGAGTCCAGTGCAGAGCCATGAAGATGATGAAGGGATTGGAGCATCTCCCTTATGAGGAACAGCTGAGGGAGCTGGGTTTCTTTAGCTTGGAGAAGAAGAGACTGGGGGGTGACCTCATTAATATCTATAAATATGTAAAGGGTGAGTGTCAGGAGAACGGAGGTGGGGTCCTTCTCAGTGACCACCAATGATAGGACTCGGGACAATGGGTGCAAACTGGAACACAGGAGGTTCCACAGAAATACAAGAAAAAACTTTTTCACAGTGAGGGTGATGGAACACTGCAACAGGTTGTCCAGAGAGGGTGTGGAGTCTCCTTCTCTGCAGGCATTCAGAACCTGCCTGGATGCCTTCTTGTGTGACCTGATCTAGGGGAAATCCGGAAGGGGAACTGTACTAGATGATCTCTTGAGGTCCCTTCCAATCCCTGATATTCTGTGATTCTCTGATATGATGTATCTGTCACAGCAGGTATCCAAAAATTGCCATTCAGCCATGGATTATTTTCACCCTCTCCACTACCATGAACCATGTTTAAGCCTATCTTAATGTCCAATCATGTTCTTCTAAGTTTGTTTTTTTTATTTTCCTATCTTGCACTCTCCTGCCTTGCACTTTCCTATCATGTTTTTCTCTCCCAAAATCCAATCTTAGTCCAATTGGAGTACTTAGGATTATGGTTCTTTATCCTTCTCTGTCTTCCTACATGCCACGTTTCCTCTTCAAGGACTCTGTCAAAGACACAAGCCTGAACATTCTTTACTTCATTCCACTGAAGACTTTCATCCTTCTTCCAGTGGTCATTTTCTTTCATCTTATCAATTTGTCCTGCTTTGAGGAAAGATAGATCAAATTTTTCACTTTGTAACTTCACTATTTAGCTAGGCCTCTTCTGCCTGACTAAACTTGGAAATTAACAGGACATTGTTCAGAAGCTGCTCATTCTCAGATTGATAAAACCTGATTATATCAAGGAATGGTATGCAAAAGCTTCTTACACTTATCACTGTGGTGATCAAGGTCAGCAAATTCATCATTTATCCCACCACAGGTTTCAGAAGCAGAAAGATGTAGAGGGGTCCCACTTGCAAGGAGGAGTGGACAGGCCAGGTGACCCAAAATTTACCAGTGGGAGTATTTCATCCCATCTGCTCCATTCTCTGTATAAAATCTGAAGAATCAAAGCCTCAGCCCTCTTCTTTGATAGCTAATGCCTAGGGAAGACCCCGTCTGTTCATCAGACTTTGATCCTAAATTGAGCACTCAGGAGTCCAGATCTCAGATCCAGCTCCTGACCTTCCCTGACCCCATTCTGGGATCTTCCCTGTGTCTTCTGGGGAAATGATAGTCATCCTGGGAGCTTGATATGGTTTAAGTACATTGTATACCTTCTTATAGTTTTCCTTTTATTTTATTAATTATTTCATTATCTACTAAAGTATTTTATAATTTTTCTAAACTTATAAATTTCTTTATTCCTTCCTCTTCTCTCTTTAGAAAGATGGGAGGGGTCCATCTATCATTTGGAGTGGTCTATTGGGCAGAACTGTCATTGATTAGTAAAATGTTATCTTAATTTTTTTGCAATAGTATTTCCTATTAAAGGCAAGATAACCAAAGGAAGAAGTTTATATGCCTTCATATATTAGTGCCGAAAATTTAATTCTTCCAGCAATTTTAATCTCCTCATATCTCTGCAGGATTTGTTGCTTTTGTTTCTAGCCTCTTGACAAGTTGCTGACCACATATCAACATACTTACTCAACTATAAATAAAAAACTCTCATGTATTCTTGGAGGAAACAACTCCTGGGACCCTCCTCATTCATCTAGGCTAGAATTTTGAATCATCTCAACCTTCCTGAGAGAGGAGCACCCAGCCATCAGCCCTGATAACAGTGCATCATATTCAAATACATTAACTAGACCTGTCAGAACACAGCATTTACAACCTAAATACTTGCAATATGCAAGTAACCAGTGCCTGAAAAGTCTATGGCCTTACAAGTAAACCACAAAATTTTTAGAAAGAAAAACTGGGAAAACACATGTGTACTGACTCTAGATTGCTTTATCTTAGAAAGTTTATGTACAGTTTTGTTATTACTGAATTGGGCACTTGAACTTTTTGGTTTTTTTTTTTACCTTGAAGGCACTTGAGACTTCCTTAGCTCAGGGACCTGAATAACTAACTCACTTGAATTTATAAGATCCTGATTTATGCTATTTGTTCAGCAGCCTGAAGTCTGCATGCCTACAAACTAGTTTTATTGATCAAATCACATTGCTTCAGGTAAGGATCAGACATACTGAAGATTTATTCTTCATCCTCTCAAGAAGGTGTGCAGATTAGGATTTTATAATGCCTCAAGAGGTGAACACCATGAAAATTTCAAGGCTCAAGTTCAGAAATCAAGCCTTGCTGAGCTGCCTCGATTCTCCCTTGTAGCCAGACATTGTGGACTTCTGTTTTTACCATACGTAGGAGGCCTGCTGATATGTTGTTACATGAGAACACAAAAATCTGTTTCTCTGAAGAGAGAGAAAAAATAGAGGGAAGAAATTTCGTTTGTAATTTCAAATTCTTCTCATCTCTCATTTCCGCTAATTTTATAGAATTTTCCTTTTTATGAAGATTCTATGTCGTGTCAAAATAATTCCCAGCATTCTTCAGATTACACTCTGAAAATTCTAGAGAAAACTGACAAGTGACGAGTACAAAAGCTCAGAATCCATTACCAAATGGTATTTTGGATAAGTACTTAGGGAGCACAATAAATTATAGAGCCAGCAGCAAGCATTTAGAGTCTGTAGAATACCTCAAAATACCTGGCAAAGGTTAAGCATTATCACCTCATGCAGTCAGAACATTATGATTTGTAAATTCTAGCTAAATATTTCAGTGTGTGCATATAGCAACTAACTACTTACAAGTAATTATAATACATTTTAATTAAATTTTTTTACTTTCTTTATCACAAGACTTTCATCACCAGATTAATTTCCAATTTCTGGAACACATAAATTTGAACAAAGTAGCACTAAATAAAGTAGCATTAGTGCAGGAGGAACACTTTGATTTGTGTTCCAAGAAAGCCATGTATTGAAGCTTCAGTAACACCTACAGAGAAAAGTAACATGGTCCATTCTACAGCTCTAGCTTAATGATAGACAGAATTAAGTGTGACAGACTGAAGTCTAGAGCTATTGTTAACAATTTGCTTCTCTGAGTTAAGTGTTCTAGGTTTCTTTTAAATTGGAAAAAATATTATTTTGAAGTATAAATTGATTAAACAAGTAGCTCCTGCACTACAAAACATGCAAGATAGTAATAAAAAACACCAGTAAAAAGCCCATAATGCACAAATGTCGCTTTTTAGTTTCATCAAAATGCACTTTGAAGACAGTAGCACATTGTAGTTTAAGTGGAGCTTTACATTACTATGAGAAAATGAGGCATGAAAGGGAGATAGAAAAGCCTTCTTAATAGTTCCAGTGAACATAATACAGGCTGAAGACAGTCAATAGCCATGCCTCATTTATTTTGTATTTTTGAACACTTAAAGGCAAAATGTCAGTATTTGCTGTACTGTTTGGCTTCACAGGCCTGCATCAGTAAAAGCAAAACAAATTTGCATATCGTGATGTAATTTATATGAATTTATATTCAAATGGCATGTGGCTATTTGTCCACTAATATGAAAGCTAACACCTACTCCCTTAGTCTGGATTCATTAAACATTAAGTTGGCCTACTAATTTTGTTGGACACCGAAATGTCCCAAAAATCACTACAAAGAGCCCTAATCACTTGCTTCCTGTATGTATTTTTAATGCATTTACCTTTGAGTATGAAATACTAAATCTTTAAAAAGATTTATAAACACAGCACAAAATAACATAAATGCATGCCAGTAACTTAAAACATCACCTAAAATATTCTAATAATTCTAATAAATAAATTCTAATAAATAATTCTAATAAGTATTCTAATAAATCTCATACAGTCTGTGTGTAGCACACTGTTTCAATATAATATTTAAGTGTTCAAATGTCATTTTGCACGACCACATTTCAAATCCTTATTACCTCAATCAGATGTATTTCTTAATATCAACAGTGAAACAAACTACCAAGCTGTATAGAAACTGAGGAGAGAAAAATATTTAGAAAAAGGTGTGCTGGAAAAACATAGGATTTGAATCATAGATTCATAGAATCATCTTGATTGTAAGTTTCCTTTCAGATCATCTTGTCCAACCATCAACATACGTCTAACAACATCACTAAACCATATCTCCAAGCATTATGTCTACTCATCTCTTCAATACCTTTAGGGCAGTGTGGTCTAAAGCCTGGCGATTCCTTCAATGTAAAAACTTCTAATATCCAGTCTAATCCTCTCTTGGTGCAATTTGGGGACAATTCCTCTCTCCCTATGTATAGTCTGTTATTTTGGAGAAAAGACTAATCCCCACCTCTCCACACCTTCCTTTCAGGTTTTATAGAGACTGATAGGGTCTTTTCTTAGCCTCCCAGTCTCTGGGTTACACAAACCCAGCTTCCTCAGCTGCTCCTCATAAGACTTGTTCTTCAGACCCCTCAACAGTTTCATAGCTGTTCTTGGAAAAATTTTCAGCATCCCTATATCTTTCTTGTAGCAAAATGCCCAAAACTGGACACAGCACTTGAGGTGGAGCATCCTAAGTGTTGAGTGCAAGGAGACAATCACTTCCCTAGCTCATTTCAGCCCTTTCTTTTAACAACACACAGTAAAGCATTTTCATCTTATTCAGAGTTTACTGCAAAGTTCAACATAGGCTTGACTTTTTAGGTAAATGTTGCAGCTAATAATCAAGGCCTAATTGAAGCCATAAAGCTTTTACTACAATTAAGAGAATAAAATACAACTTGGACTGCCACAGCTTTCTTTCTACACAGTTTCCCTATATATTTAGGAATCTGAGTGACAGGAAACAAGCAAGATTTGATAAACCCTTGCACTAATATTTTTAACTTAGGGGTTTTATTCCTTTGACCTGCTTTGCAGGACCATTATTTTCATCATTCCCCAAGGAAAATGGCCACTGAATGTATACACGTCAGTAATCAAACTCAAAGTCTGACCTCTTGTTTTTCAGTAGGTTTAACAACTTTACTAAAGACAGACCATATTACTAATATCTGAAGCCTTACGACCTAGTGACTTTCTAAGCTTAATAGAGTGCTCACAGGTTTGCAACAAATAGAGTTGTTTTCTTAATAAAATGCCTCATAGTTGAATTCCTTTCTAAAGCAGACAGTTTAAATCCAATTTGAGAGCATTTGACTGTCAGGTCCTCAACACAGAGAAACAGATACTACAAAACTTGGTGGCTTTTTTTTTTTATATATGTATTACTGGAGAACATGTATGCTTAAGCTGAAAAGTTGAAAGAAAGCGACTAACTGAAGACTTGATGTACAAGCTAAAACATGATTCAGGAATTGCATACAATGCCTACTGCAATCTAATGCTGAAATGGAAGAGTGTCTAGCAGACTACCAGATGAGCCTGATACAGTTTACATTCAAAATCTGCCAGGGAGACAAAAACTCTTCCTTCCTTTCCAATCTTCTATATATCGCTGCTTATCCTAAATTATCTATTTGAAAGAAATGCTGTGGACAACAATTTTCCTTCTATGACAGGACATAATTGTTATAAAAAGAGAGAAAGGAAGAGAGAACAAGGGACAAATAATCAGCAGTACCTGATACCTGTACACTTCTGGTACAATGGAAGGACATCACTAATTTCTCTGGAAAACCCTTTCTTTAATGCCAGATAGTATTATAATCACTCATCAACTTATCATGGGGTGAAAATAGAAAAGGCACAATAAAAAATAATAATTACCAACTTCAAATCTAACATATTGCTTCTTATGCTTTTGCAAAGATTTTACAGCTATTACAACCAATCTGCTTTAATCATCAAACTCTCAGTAACTTATATTATTGGTTATGAAAATGATTGGAAGGAAAAAATGGTGGACCTTGCAAGCAAGGTAGAAATTTAAATAGAATATTTATCTTCTAGTACTCACAGAATACTTTCACATTAATTCCCATTCATATGCTTTTTGTGAAATGAAACTGGAGGTGACTTATGACCACTGCAAAATAAGGACAGGAGCTAAAAGACATAAATGCAAATTATATCAAGCAGTTTTAAAAAATATTAAAATACTAGCGATGATTCCCATAAAAAGAATATTTCATTGACTGTTCAATCTCTAACAATTGTCCCAATAAAATCTGTCTTAGCATTTCTACATAACACTTTCCAGCCTTGGAAATTTAAAAAAAAATTGGAAGATATATTATTTATAATGCTTCTGCATGGCATTTGAGCTCCTGTCTATAGGTCTGTAGTATTCACTTGGCTCAATTCAACTCTTTTGTGTTATATTTGCAGTAAGTGGTGAAAAAGGATCCCTGTTGGAGTCTCAACATTTCACCCTTTCCATTATGCTGATAGTTCCCTAGCACAGACTGGTTCCTGAGAAGAAAAGACACACAAATCCCATAGCAAGATTTATTAGTGTCTGTTCACAAACCAAGCTGGAAGGATAGAGCCTGTTTTTTACCAAATGTCAGTTTAAGGCATTGTTTTCCTTTTCAATTGTCCTTAAGTTGTCTTTCAGCTCTTCACTTTTCATGTTGATTAATGCAAAATAGATAATTGTAGTTGTAAGTGTAGTAATGGGGGAATGGAAAAATATTTTACTGGCCATCACAAGAATTTCTAATGTGCCTTTATGTAGTCCCTTTGATGTCCTAGAAATTTTTTTGAAGAGCAGCAGAAAAGAGGTATGATCTATTATGAAAATAGGCAGGGAAAGGTATAATAGCTGAGATTGAAACTTGTTTAATTGGGTTATTTTTGCACCTGTTCATCAAGGTCAGCAGAGAAGCAAAGATGTATACCAACTACATGTAGTATTTCAGGGCTTATTTTTCAGAAAAGTTCCTTAAGTACTGCTGTTCAGTAACATACTGCTGTCATATCCAGCTGAAATGAACAGGAACAAAATTAATTAAAAGTATTCCTGTCCTTGGATAAGAATTCTGATGTTACATGGTATTGTTTTACTAAGAGAATTGTTAGGGACAGAGTGACAGATATTCATGCAACAATAGGATGGTCATCAGAATCTGTAACTCCATTAACATAGTATAACATGAAAGACACTATGAAAAAACATAATGGAAAGACATAGTTCACCCCATCATCTGTATGTCTCGGGATACTTAACACTTCAGCTATTTGTCTATCACTTAAACAGTGTCTGCCTAAACCCATTTTGCAGTCCTCTATAACATATATTTAGCAGAGCCTGAAATGTGATGGAACTCACAGGCTTTAATAAACTGCATGGATTTTAGTAGTAAATTTTTAAATACTTAAGTTTTTTAATAGGAACTCAAGTAAGAAGTTTAATGCATTCATCATTAGCTTAATTCTGCTCATAAAGAAAGGGATGCAAGGCAAGATTTTTGCATTGAATTTAAAAAGAACAAAGCATACTTTGTTTGGCTTTTTTTAAAATCCAAAATAATTCTACTCTAGATGTCCACACTGACCAAAGAACTTTGATTTATGCAAAAGAAACTGATCTCGGGTGAAAGACTTATTCCAGGGGGAAACCATCAACACTAGTTCAAGTGAATTAGTTCACTGAGGTCTGTGCATTGCTAGAACTCCAGACTGGCAATTGGAGACCAGGACTTGGATCTGTAGAAAATATATTCATAAATTACATTAAGACTTTGCTTTGCCTGGACAAGTTAAATTGGAGAGGTACTGTAATCCTGTTCCTCAGGAAATTGCTGAATGACACTCTCAACAATCACTGTAACCAGTAACATTATTTAGGAAAAAAATTATTAACAGTTTGTGGTGTGGCACCACACAAAATCTGAGTTATTAGAAATTCTCTCAGGCTTAACACCAGATTTATCCTTTGGTTGCTTTCAAGAAGGAGATAATGCCAATACCTGTCCACCTTTCATCATCCTGGCCACAAAATTCCACTTACACACCATAAGAGTCAAAAAGAAATGCTTATAAATTTGCTTAAATGTATTATTTTCATTTTCTCCTAAGCCTGATGAAGGTACTGTTTATCTTTGATATATGCTTTCTTACACTATTAAATACCACAGAACTCTGGCTTAGTCATACCTCCAGTTTGTGATAGATTTTTCTAGAACCTGAGGTCTGTCTCTCTCTACCTATTCTAATTCTCTTCATTTTTTTGTCAGGTGTTGACATCCAGGAAACAGGAAACCAAGTTTCAAGGCAACTGAGATTGGAACATTTTATTCCTAAATAGGAGTGCCCTATTATCTGAGTTACTGAAGGCTGCTGAACATCAAATTGCCCTGAACATTCATGGAATGCCTTCCCAGCAAAACAAACAAATTAACAAAGTAACACACAATCAAATATTTCTGTGTCTTCTGATTTAGCACAACAAATGTGACTTTGTGGTCAAGGAGGACAGTGGTATTACGATACTGTTGAGCTACTTGGGTTCATACTGGTAACTCACAAAGCAGTAGCTCAGGTTTATCCTCTCTGTGTTTGAAGCTAAACTGGACTATTTAGTTTGGGTTGTCTGACTGTCATAGGTATTTCACAGAAACATGTCCTATCTGCCTTTTATAATATATGCTGTCTAAATACTTTATTACATCATATTCCCAGATCAGCTCTGTTGCTGAGAAATTACTCAGCTACATTAGATCCCCCAAAAAAGGAAGAGCTTGTTCCCTTAATTTATGGTGTATGAACTACTGTCTTAAATAAGACTGAAGCATGCAATTTCATTTATGCATTTTCTTCTATTACCATTAAGTAACATGCTATAGCAAACTAAAAAGAAAAAAACAACTTCTACTAAACACTTTACCACCCTCAAGTGATAGAATTCATAAACAAATTTAATTTAATACAAGACAATATGGTAATTTTAGTTCCGTCAGTTCAACTCGAGAATCACTTAAATCTAGAGCTGCTCACTGGGCATTAAGGAAATGGCTAACATAAACAGGTGCTGATGCAAAAAAATTTCCTCCTTTCCTTTTCCTCCTCCGCAACTGCTACAAAAATTTCAAGATAATTATAATATTTCAATGTTCCTCAAGGAAACTGGTTATCTATACTGTCACATAATATAAATATTTTAAAGAAATAGAAGAAACTCTTCACCATCATCTACTCCTAGAAAGAAATTTAAACAAAACTCTCAATGAAGAGTGAAGAGTGATCAAAATTGAAGGGAGGTGTCAAAACAATTCACTGATAGGAACTGTACAGAAAAGGAACCAATGCTGATTTTAAGTGTCTATGTATATTTGCTTCTTTTGGTTATGACTTGAATTGTTTAGCATAAGACTAGAAAGAAAATTGAATACTGTGGCTTTACTGCATTAAATGCCATCTAAAACCATGCATACATCTTCTGAAACACAACAGAATAATTGCTGTAGTAATTCTGAAGTGTGATACTTAAGTTCATAACCTATTATTTACAATTTTAGGAAAAGAAGTATCATATCTAAGAACCGCGCATTGAACTGAATGTTCTTAAAGTACTTTAGAAGAACAGATGCTTCAGGTTTTTTTAGTATCATTCAGTAGCTGTAAGAAACACTTCAAAAAATGCACTGATTCACGCCCAAAGAAATTTGATCAAAAAGTAGCATCCATTTTTATAAACAAGAAACTTGAAGCAGTGCTTTTACTGCAAAAAGTAATTGAAGGTGACTTCACAATTTGGTGGGTAACTTATTATAGCAGGTTTACACTAAACAGCATGAGGGAGATGGAAACACAAATGCTTATTCAGTAATTCAGTGAAGTCTTTTTGTTAATGATTTCACCAGCATGGTATGTCCCTATTACAAAGTCTTATTTAGATAAAGCTGAGATGCTTGCCACTGAAATAGTATATTTGACTCTCAGTTAGTTGAAACTGAGCACCCTGAATGGAGCCAAAGGAAAATGTCAAAATATAGCTACTATGAATTGCATCAAAATAGAGGTAAATTGCAAAAATTTTCTCAGTCACAGAATCACAGAACAATAGGGCTTCTCTGTACAACCCTTCTGCCAGAGCAAGTCCACCTAGAGAAGGTTGCACAGAAACACATCCAAACAAGAAACATCTTTCACAACGTAATTTTAGTTTGTTTTTTTTTTTTTTTGTCAGCAGGCTGGAACTAGCCAGTACTTTTCTAAGTCTACTTCTCAGCTTTAAATGCTAAATGCTGTGATTTAGCATCACTCAGGTGATTACACCTGAGTTCTGAGAGAACTACAGTGGCTTCCTGTTCAACACCAAGTTGATTTTAAAATTGCAGCGTGATAACTTACAGAATAAAGCTCTGCACAATTTGAAATCTCTGTCTTTATCTTGATTAGGAAAGCTAAAGCGGAGGTGGAATTAAAGCTGGCCAGGGACATAAAGGGTAACAAGAAAAACTTTTACAAATATGTCAATGAAAAGAGGAAGACTAGGGAAAATGTG
>VZTY01022554.1:0-41119 GCA_013400935.1 Turnix velox | reverse complement strand
ATGATCAAAGGGTTGGAGCAACTGCCCTATGAAGACAGGCTGAAGGAGTTGGGGTTGTTCAGCCTGGAGAAGAGAAGGCTCAGAGGGGACCTCATAGTAACTTATCAGTACCTGAGGGGGTCCTACAGAAAGGCAGGGGAAGGAATTTTTAACATAATATCAGATGGGAGGACTAGAAACAATGGATATAAATTAGAGGGGGATAGATTTAGACTAGACATAAGAAAGAAATTCTTTACAGTGAGGGTGGTGAAATACTGGAACAGGTTGCCCAGGGAGGTTGTGGATGCCCCATCTCTGGAGGTGTTCAAGACCAGGCTGGACAGGGCACTGGGCAGCCTGGTCTAGTGGGAGGTGTCCCTGCCTATGGCAGGGGGGTTGGAACTCGATGATCTTTAAAGTCTCTTCCAACCCAAACTATTCTATGATTCTATGATTCTATGATTCTATCTAGCCTATTGCCTTTAAGACTTGAGAGTTTGTTGAGACCATTTGAAGTTTGTCCTTTCAAAGGAGCTCACATACATTCAGCTCTTATGCCTGTCAATTCGAAATTCACCTCCAGCTGGGGTCTAGAACACAGATTCAAATTCAATTAAACATAAACCTTTATGTTTTCAGTCTGACATCACTCATGTATCACTCTTGTATTCTATGTAGATGAAAGCACAAAAATAAACCAAAGGAAAATTACTTAGAAGGGGAAGCTTTTTTGCATTAAAAGAGCTGCTGTTTGTCCTTGTACTGTAAATAAACTTGAAGCTGCTGCTAAACAATGGAGATATCTTTCCAGTAAATACCAAGGCTTGCTTATACTTAGTGAAAAAGGTATACACCCTTCGTTCTTCATCATATTAATCTGAGTTCTACAATATTAAGAATGGAGATAATCATTAACTAATTTTCTGACAATGATCAAGGAAATGGCTGAACCAGCAAAAATCCATTTGAAAATGTCAAAAGGAGGCTTGGGAAGAGGACAAGGACAAGGCAAAAAAATCTGTCTGATTCCAGTAGTCTCACTTTCTCACAGTCTGAGTAATGCATTTTTCATGAGTGAAGCTAGTACCTTAAAGTTTAATAGTCTTGTATGGATGTTTCCTTTACATATTTCCTGAATCTATGTATACCTAACACTTTGGGAAAGAAACATTATTTCAGTGGAAATTTTGGAAATATTCTGTATTCTGGAATTATTAGGCTCTAATAAACATGATCATGGTTCTACACAGAAAAACTGACAGAATGCCAACATGTTAAAAACATACAGAAGAGACTAGCTAGTTTAGGAGCTATTTATCAAAACTTCTCAATAATACCTAGATCTCCAGTAATTACCTTCTTGAGTTAACTTCTCATTCTTAGAATTAAGACATTTAGTGCAATGTTTTCAGAATAAATTTCAATAATTTTCATTAAAATTTTAGAAAATAATAACTAAGCTTTTACAGATAACCTTTTTTTGCTAATGAAATTGAATTGACTTTATCCAAGACTATTGACAGGAAAGATGATGTCTATTTTCCTGTCAATATTTACTGTGCTATATACCATTACATCAAGACCCATGTCACTTGTGTTACCATAAGGTGGCAGCATTTAACATGAATTTATTTTGCTGAGTTTGTATGTGATTGGTATCTATTTTCTGAGTGCTTTTATTCAGTCACAATTAACAGAAATATGTCTTTAGAGACACCACTCAACATATTTCATACTCATAATTTTTTGTGCCATAAAATCTTCTGTATATATCTGTATCTATCTTGAACTTTCACTGAGTGTTGAGCTTGGCTCAGCTGATTTCACAGAATATAGGAAAAAATATAGTAATAGAAGGAAGAGACCTTTCAGATCATTAAATCCATCCACCAGCCCAACTCTGACAAGAACCATCCCTATATCACATCCCTGAGCTCTGTGTCAGCCTATTTCTTAGATAACCCTGGGAAGGTGCCTCAACCACTTCTATGGGCAACCTGTTCTAATGCTTGATATCCTACACTAACAGATCTGGAAGCAATAGTTGTATCAATGTGGTAATTCTACCACTTCTGCAGGTTCTGGTCAGTAACAAGTTAAAGCATTTAAAGTACAATTTGCTTCTCCTTAGCATTTAAAGATGCTTGATACAGATCAGTGTCACTCTCAGCTAATAATCATAGACAAGAACTGAATGTTATTCGTAGAACAGTGTCCATATAATGGAGCAAATTCTTAAATTCAAGTTTTAACCAAAGATTGCATAGCATGTTACTGGGGCTGTTAAAGAGCTATTGCTGTAAAGAAGCAGATATTATTAAATGCTAGGGTTAAGCAAAATTATAAAGAAAACATCTCCGTTGCATGTATTTACTTTTCCAGGAAGACACCTGCTCTCCTTACAAGCAATAAGTGTGGTGTGCTGCTCTGTGCTAACAGTAATAACATTGCCTAATTTAGTACCTGGGAAACACAAAGTCAGTCCTAAAGCAAACCTGATAAACAAGGATACCTGATTGACTTGTTAGGTCTTAAGTCGCTATTGTTTATGTCCTCAGCACCTTCTGTTGTTGTGCTTGGACACTAGGAAAATTCAAATCAAAGATTCTCTCCTATTTTTAATTCTTCCCTCTGCAGCGTCATAATCCAGGGATTCTTAAATTTCTGTGCTGGCTTACTTGAATTCAGAGAGAGATCTTCTCCCACAATGTTGCTTCTATGTGGAAGACCATGTAAATCCACTCATGATAGTTTCAGATAACACAGTTGAATTCAAGTGTGAGCTACCACATCATACATTGTCTCACTGTATATAATGCTGTTGTATCAGTATGAGGACCAACACAGAGAATTTTGATGATTTATAATCATAAAACTGTTTATGGGATCAATTCTCAAATTTCTATGAATGTGATAATTGACACTTATCAAAAGGTCAAAGAAGACTCTTGGAATTAACTAGAAGTTCTTCCTTCTTACTGCAGTACATTTGAGTACTCAGTTCAAGAACACTAAAAGAACTCTCAAAACAAAACAAAGAGATATTAAACTAAAAAACTTCTCAATCACTTCCTTTTGTCATATTATTTTTTCTTGTCTTTTCAATTTGTCTGGAGGATTTTCCACTTCCCAAAGTGTAAATATTTCACACACACACAAATCTCACTCTGACAGCAAGCAGGACTTGAGCAGAGATTGGCAACATCATAAATCTATTTCTGAGAGGAAAATAAATTTGTTACTAGGCCCATTTAGGAAAATCAAGTTCTTCAAAGCAGGCCACCATGGATGTGTGCACACAGAGTCATGAGGCCAAAGAGGTAGGTCATTAGCCAATTAGGTCTATGTGATTACAACACATAGCAGCATGACTTAGTTTGAGGAAGTTCTAGTTTGGATCCTCTGAGTTAACTGGTGCTCATTGACATAAAACACTTTTGAATCCCTGGAGTAACTGAAGACAGCTCTGGGGAGTTTCAGCAAAGCAGAAGACAAAAATTAAGCACCTTAGATTTTCATGCTGGAACTGCCACTTCAGGGGCAAAGAAAGTGTCATAAAATGGCTTTGGAGAATGCATGCATCTCTTACTGCATCTCAGCCCCAGGTATATGACTGCCTAGAGCAAATTTTCATAGCCCAATACAGAATACTTGAAAATACTAGTGTTTTTCATGTGAGTGCTAGCACAGCTTGTACTATGGGATAGTTTTCTGCATGGGACATACAGAAGAGTCAAAATTAAGAGGCAAAATCTGATGGAAAATGCATTCTGGATCTCAAAAGGAATTACAGAGCAACGTAACTTGACAGAGCTGTTGGAAAATCTTTTTTATTTCCCTCTTTCAACATTTTTTATTTCCCAAACAAAACACATCAAGGTACTGATGTGTACTCAGCCTCAGGAGACAGCTAAGAGAGAGGGAAAATTACCTTTAATGGAACCTCTGGATCTCACATTCATGCTGTAGCCAGGACCAAACTCAACTGCAGCATTTCTATGCAAATGTGGCAAAAAGAGAAAGAATAAGGTCATACTACCCTCAGAGACCAGCTAGCAGAAAGGAAAGCCATTGTACATTGATCTGAAATTTGACTTTTCAAATCATGTTATTCTCCAAATATTCCTTCTTTTATTCCTGTGTTTTGTCTTTCATATATATAAAGAAGAAATAGACCAAAAATACCAAACCAAACTAAAAATCCTGTGTTCATGTTTAGTAAATCAGTCATAATTTGATTTGGCCTGTGGATACTGCACTTAACACTTAGTAATAATAAGGATACACCCCTGTTCTTGTTTTCTGAACCTCTTCACATCCAAAGAGGGCACAACCATCTGGCTATGGATCTCCACTGTCTTCAGTGAAGTGCTTCAATAACTGAACTTATTTTCAGGTGTTGAGGTGTTGAGCCTCTGGCAGCTCCCTTTGAAGTAAACAAAAGTTGCCAGAGGCTTGGCATTTCAGAAATCAGGGCACTTAATCTTGTTGCCTGACTCTGGATTTGAAAATCTGGCTTGAGGTTCTCTCTTACTTTTTCAACTTTGCTTTATAATCCAACATCAAGGGAAAAGTGAAAAAAGCAGAATAGACTACAAGAAAGATGGCTTCCAGTTTAGAATTATTTTTTCTATCTGTTTGAAATAATTATTAAAGAGAGGATCTCAGTTAAAATAATGCCTGTAAATTCTAATAGTATTTTCTAACAGCAACAAATAACAATCAAGGCCATGCATCTCAGAAGGCTTTTTCTTCTTCAGCTTGTAAATTATGTTTTTGACAGAATCATTAAGCTGACATTTTCTCAGACTTGGCCTGGTTACCAGAAATATTTCTAACGTGACAAGCCTTTCAGTTTGAACCATCCAGAAGCCTGCCAAGCTTGCCTGATCTTAAGTGGGCACAGAACCATTTTTTCAATGGGCCAAAATCAAAAGACAAAGCCATGTTTACATTTTAATGCTGTAGCATGTAACAGAACACAGATATTAGTGAAGCAAGGTTATCTGAAGAAATAGGTGCCTATTTTAAAGCAGCAAATGCACACAGAAAACAAACATATTAAGAATTACTCCCCTTGCATACAGATTCCTCTGACATCATGTTTTCTTACAGCATCTACCCTCCCCTGTTTCAGAATGTCTGTTCTGCAGATGAGGGCTTGATGACAGGTTTGTGGTTTTGGCCTACATCAAAATATTGCACTGAGATCTGAACAGAGGCTGCTTGTGCCAGAGTTTTGGGGAACTGAGTCAGTTACTGCAGGTGCTAGGCAAGGAGGAGGCAACTGTGCAATCCTAAAGGCACCACAAGTTTTTTTTGTAAGTGAAAATATTTCCAGTGCACAGCCTTTGTGACAGAACAAAACATGATAAGACTTTTAAAATCAGAAATCCTAAACACTAATGAATAGCAAATATAGAATCATAGAATAGTTTGGGTTGGAAGGGACCTTAAATATCAAGTTCCAACCCCCCTGCCATAGGCATGGAATTTCCAGGCAAGTAGGATGTAAAACCATCACATGACTCATTTCAAAGTTACCAGGACTAAATTCTATATGAAAGAAATAATCAAGAATGAAAAAAAGAAATATCAGGCAAAGTTACTATCTCCCTCTCTGGATTTAGAGTACATGCAATGATGCATAAAATGTCTCATGCTTTTCTGATGGTGATGGAAGTTGTGAAACACAAATAGTGAGGACCAGAAACTTTTATTTGTCTCTCCCTGTGATCAGCTTCTGCCTATAGATCTTCTACTTAACCTAACTGTATCCTAGGAAGGCTTTGGTAAGTACCACTGCCTCAGAAGCAGCACTTTTTCTTCCGCTCTGGCATTTAACATTGTTGCTCAGATATTATTATATTTGCATTGCTTTGTGAAGAGAATGAAAAAAGCAACATGAAAGCAAAATAAAGGCAATATTATAAGTAATGAACAGAATAAGAAACAGTATAACCCTGTCTTACATAGGCCTGAGAAGTGTGACAAAGACACTGGCTAGAACTGACACCCATGACCACAGATCTTACAGAGGAAGCCACGTGTTTTACAGACATAGAAGTATCAATTAGAAGACCTTTCTCACAAATAATGTCCTTAGATTACATGGAAATGATAACGGTGAACATAAACTTCTACTCCATCTGTCAGAAGAAACTGGAACAATTTCAACAAATTGGAGAAAATGGTGTAAGTGCCAGAGAAAAGCTAACTGGCTCCCTTAGCAAACAAATTAGATACTTGTGCTACTCTTTATGCCAAAACAAGACAATGTGGGTTTCACACCATTCAAGAGTATGCCTGTATTTAGGTATCTACATATCTAAGCTCCAAGAGATAACTGAGAATGTCAAAAGTGAGAGGGCTTAGAAATTAGGCTGTCAATTAATGTAATCTGCTTTCCTAGAATCAATGAATAGTTGAGGTTGGACAGGAACTCTGATAGTCCTCAGCACATGATGGATGTGGGATCTGAGTGAGTTCATACAGGGGCCACAAAAATGCTGGAGCACCTCTTTTATGAAGACAGGATGAGAAAGTCGGAGTTGTTCAGCCTGGAGAAGTGAAGGCTGGAAGAAAGTAGAAAGGCACTCATAACAAGGGTATGTAGGGATAGGAGAAGAGATAATAGCTTTAAACTGGAAGAGTGTGGTGAGACAATGAAACAGGTTGACCAGATAACCTGTGGATACCCCCTCCCAGAACATGTTTAAGGCCAGGCTGGATGAGATTTTCAGTAATCTTGTCTAGTGGGAGGTGTCCCTGCCTATAGTTAGGGATTGGAATTAAATGATCTTTAAGGTTCCTTCCAACACTGAATGTTCTACATTCAATGAAAGAGCTTTGTTTTTACTGCAACATACCAAAAATGTCACAGTTTCCTTCATGAACAATTATCAAAGAAATAATATAACAAAATCCTAAAATTCATGGAAAATCTTCCATTAGAAACTATAGTTTTAATGGTACTGTCTTACAACTGAAATACTATTATTCACTGCAGACAGGCATATTTTTCCTCTTTTTTTTTTTTTTTTCACTGCATGTTTCTATAGATGTTCTCAGTAGTTTTGCTGGAATCTTAAACGCATTTTGATAACCAACAACAGAAAAAAATCCCTGTAATTTGGAACATGTTGCATATGTATCAATCTACTTTCACTTCAGCTCTTCATGTGGAAATCCAGTTGACTTCACTGGAGACCGTAATTGAGATACATGTGTATATATTTACCTCAGAATTGTGACCTTTTATTCACATGTCAGTATGTTGTACAGTTTCACAATCAACAAAATAATATAAGAGAGCTGAAGAGCTACCTATCTAAGTTTTCAGATGCTGACTGATGTGTTTGAGTTAAGCATCATTTGAAATGGCAGCACAGGAAATCCATACACTGGTAGTTAAGTTGTTAGTTTTTCAACCTAAACTCAGAAAGAAAGGAATCTGCTTAACAATAAATATTTAGAGACTCTCAAAGCTTGCTAATTCATTTGAACAATTTGTTCTGTCTTCCTATTCTAGTGATCACTGTATTTCAATGTTCAATGTTCTGATCTTCTGACACATTAGGTAAAAAAAACAAAAAAACAATGCAAAACAAACAAAATCAAACCCAACCAAACCAAACCAAAGAAACATTCCTAGTAAGTAAACAGCGTAATGAGAAATACAGATGTAATAAAACATTTGTACTAGATAAGAACAAGTCTTGGTGAATCTCTAAACTACTTAAAATGTTTTTCTCTTATTCTCTGCTGTGATGACCTCATTTTCTATGGAAGAAAAAGACAAAACACAAAATCAATTAGATGATAACTGTTTGATGTCTCCTCCCAGTGGAGAAGCAAAAGCTCTCAGGCAAATATTCGAAGAACAAGCATGATCTAATGCTATCAGAAAAAAAAATCATACTTTATAAAGAAACATATACATGAGGGAAAGTTTCGCAGGATAGAAAGAGGATCACAGAACAATGTTTGAAGACGAATCAAAATAACAGTGACAATAACAACAGTATTTGCGATCTCAGTATCTGAAAACAAATTTCCTAATCAGATCTTAGAGGTGTTTCCTCCAATTTTGATATTTAACAAACCTCCTGCTGGCTGAAAGGAATCTATCCCTATTTCTTCTACTTAAGACAATAGTCCCTACAGCCATGTTAGCAGCAAAATAATGGCACAAAACCTCAAGAATAGAGTATTTCATACTAGATGAATCTGCTAAACCAGAGTTCATTTTTCACTGACAGCCAGTGTTATATATATACTAAATGATAATGGGTAATGGATCCTGCACAATGAACAAATGTGTCCATTTTTTTTCAAATAAAAAAACCCCACTAGGCAGAACAACTATCTTTTAAACAGTGTTCTATATGTACTAGGAAAAAAATCTCATTTGTCTCTTCATCCAAGTGGGATTCACATCTCTGTTTCATATTCCTTTTCTCCTGAGTAATGTCTTAATAATAAGACACATTCTGAGACAGTTTGAGAACCAGAAGTTTGGTAGCTATGTCTCTAACCCAACCTCATTTTCATTTGAGATGTTTCCATGTGTGGCATAAGAAAATCTCATGGTGAATCTCTAGCAGAAAGAAAAAAAGAACTAACTCGACTGCCAGGACTGTATTCAGATCACACAGAATCACAGATCACAGAATAACCCGGGTTGGAAGGGACCCCAAGGATCATGTAACTCCAACCCCCCTGTCTAGCAGGGCCACCTAACAAACACATCTACTAGATGAGGTTGCCCAGGGCCCCGTCCAGCCTGGAATCACAGATCTAAGCTTTACCTATATGAGATGCACCCTTTGTGCTATCAGTTCTTGCCCTCTGCATGATTCTCTGTCTTATGCTGAACAGGCATGAGAAAAACCCACAGAACACCGTGAAGTGTCTGGGGCACTCTCTTACTTTATACAGATTTACTGGTTTGCAAAAATGCATACATAATATTTCGTGAAAAATATGCCTCCAGCTTCTGCAGAACACTTATCTGATAAGTTCACTAAATGCAAGGAAATAAGCTGTATAATTTGTAAATAACTGAGTCCAGCACTGGGAAACTTCCACCATGAGCAGTCAAATGGAATCACCTGTTGGAACTACACAATTTGCTTGCTAAATTATAGGTATCATTACTTGTACCAACAGAAGTTTCCTATATTGTTATGTCTATGCTTTCAGCAGGCTGATTTTATAGTGGCATGAGGTGAATGAATACATTGCTTCTTTTGTTTCGCTTATTCTTTAATACTGAAGGGATAAGATCTAAAAATTTGCTTTCAGCCTGTTGCTGTTTTATACACGTGTCAACAGCATCTGGTGAGCATGCACTGTGAATTGCTAATTCATTTCTAAGCTCTAAAATTAGTTCATGTTCCAGAAAGAGCATAAGAGCAGTTGGTAAAACAATGAATTTGACTAGTTTGATCAGCAGAATATCCCTTAGAGCTATTCCTGTCTCAAAACTACTTGTGCAGGTTACTACTACTAATTTCAGGACTAAGTCTGAAATGAAAAATTGACATAGATTTCATCAGCCTAATAACCACAGTCAAATTAAATATGAAGTTAAAGTAACAATTCAGATTAAAATTGAAATTCAGATTTACTATAAATAAGGGTAGATGATTATTGATACTGCTTACTCTTAAGCCATAGTCCCAGGAGAACATAAGATTTGCTTAAATTAGACAACCTGCTCCATTATCTACTGCTAGTAACAGGTTGCAGTGAGTAAAGAAAAAGAGTTCTTGAAACAGGGGAAGACTAAAGTTATGTTGCTTTACTATACTCCCAACTTCTGACAACACTATTTAATTGCACCTAAGAGTCATCTGTAGACCTGTTCTCCATGAATTTAGCTGTCAGGTCTTATGAAAGACCACACAACTTAGAAGACAGACTAAACCAATGAATAAATATATTTTAAAATTCTTACACTTTAGATCTGCTGTCTCCACAGATGCAGCAGTTACCCAACACCATGTGCGTGGTAGTATACACAGTAAGGTATGACACACAGATCACTCTGAGGTGTTGCTAATTCCATTTAATGAAAGATACTCAGCAACTGTTGAAACTAGAAAGAGGCCACATAATAGCATGTCAGAACTCAACAGGTAATGATCAAGGTAATTTATGGTTGGAGAAAGGAGAAATAAAATCACAGGAGATAGGCAGCATAAAAGTTCCAGGTTTACCAATACCAGCAGTAAAACTCGCTTTCAATTTTGTCTGAAACTATTGAGACTTGAGAGTTTCATATGACTTGGATAAGTCTGACTTAACAATTAAAAGCTAAAGTTTTGCTTACTCTTTTAAAAAAGTCACAATTTTTTATTGTTACTGTTTTTTCTTTTTTGTTGCTTAAAAACTAGAGAGTTCAGACTGCTTTTCTTCTACAGAGGCAGATGTGCCCTATGCACTTGCAACTCGTCACATTTTAAATGCAAGATAAAAAAGGAAAAAAAAGGAAACAAAAAACCCAAAGAAATAAACAAAGAAACACAAAAGCCTGGTGCTCTCATGGAATCCCCTGTGAAAGAGAAATGTGTATTCGATGAAAACAGTATGTACCTGACAACATGAGCATTTGGAAATAAAATATACAAGAGCATTACTTTTAATTTCAAGCAGAATACACCCAGGTGACATCTGCTTCTAAGGTTATACACAGAGAAAGCAGGAAGGAAGAAAAGAATCAAACTACATGAAATCCTGAACATCACCCACTTGCTGTGTGGCAAGGCAAGATCAAGAATGCTGGATATAGTTCTCTTCATGGCTTATAAGGACAGTCTGTTTTGGATCCACTTTTAGCCTGACAAAAAAAAGTGCAAAATCCACTCATGAAAATTTGGGGTATTTAATCACTAAATATTTGGTCTGTGTGCCTTTAAATACAACAATTTTAATAATTATGTTCAGGCATAATGGAATCTGGTGCTTGCCACCCCCCAGCCCTTCCATTGTTTTTAGTGAATTTCACAGTGATAATATTACAGTATCCAAAGGCAAAGCTGCATGAAAAGCACTATATTAAAAACTAATTTACTACTAATTGAATAATACATTTCACTTGTAGATTTACAAAAGGGTGGTATACAGCTATCTTACTCAGGAAACAGCTCAGGGAAAGAACCAAAGCTCAGGGTCAAGGTCAAACATGTAAAACACGCTCTTGCAACAACTCTTTTTTCCTGTGATCTCCTCTCTTCCAGCTCACTGAGTCTGAATTGTTCAAAGTATCATCATTGTCCTTCTCCACCCATCTGTACAAGAGAGAAATCAAGACCCACCAATGAAAATGACAGCAGTTGGGTGTTAGCCTTCATTTGTTTAGCCTTCATTTTCCAACTTTTTCTTCCTTTTTTTCTCTGTCTCGCTTCCTGAAATGAA
The DNA here is from genome assembly GCA_013400935.1 of Turnix velox. Lineage (NCBI taxonomy): Eukaryota > Metazoa > Chordata > Aves > Charadriiformes > Turnicidae > Turnix > Turnix velox. The sequence goes on along the minus strand of VZTY01022554.1, from coordinate 29,716 downwards.
GCAGAGCTTTCTAGCAGCTTACAAAGTTTATTACATTCACCACCTTTTTGAGGATGTAATTAACTTACTGGAGTCTGTGGAGGTGCTTCTAAGCCTTTCCAGTTATTAAGCTGAAAATCTAGAAAGCCTTTTCCTCTCTACAAAATAACTCATAAATCTAAGGGTTGGAATCCTCTATTAATTGTTGTGACCTCTGTAATGTTAAATTCCAGTTTTTGTTTAGAGGATCCAAACTGAGTGCAAGGTATTCCTGCTTAGACAATTCATTTCACAGCCTTGGTAAATGGACAGCAAGTAGAAATTGATACGATTACAATCTGTTGGTATGGAGGGCTTAAAATGGGAAGACAGAGATATATCAAAGAATCTTAAACTTGGTAAAAGATCAAAGCAACTAGCATTTCTAAAAAAGCCCAAACAAACTAACCAAGCAAACCAATCCAAGACAAATAAGACCTCCCCAAACAAATGGAATACAAAGGATGAAAACAGGCTGAAGGAGTTGGGGTTGTTCAGCCTGCAGATGAGAAGTCTCAGGGGGACCTTATAGTAACTTATCAGTACCTGAGGGGGTCCTACACAAAGGCAGGGGAAGAACTTTTTAATATGATACCGGATGGGAGGACCAGAAACCATGGATGTAAATTGGAAGGGGATAGATATGGGCTTGACATGAGAAACAAATTCTTTACAGTGAGGTTGGTGAAACACTGGAACAGGTTGCCCAGAGAGGCTGTGGACGTCCCCTCTCTGGANCTATGATTCTATGATTTTTTTACAGAAGATGTTTATACAACATCCTCTTCAAAAAATTACTATTGATCGATACTGAAGTGCTTTTTTTTTGCTAGAGTGGGAGCAGACACTCATTTAATAAGTGCAAATAATTGTACTCAGAAAGAGAAGAGACAGAAGAGATTCAAGTCCGGTTGTAGTACCTATGTGACATCCCTATGTGAGAAGAACTGAAGAGGATGGCTACATTTCTGCATGTTCTGAAAACCCTCTAATCAGGTAAGCTACTGAGAGGGAGGGCAAGATTTTCCCCAAAGTCAAGACTTGTATCTTCCTACCATATGGAAACAACGTCAGCACCTATTAGTCTCCTGATAATCCCAAACACAGCACAAAGATTTGTGCAAATTGCTCACTCACTTTCTTCTCGGTTCATGAGCAAAGGTAAGGAAACAAAACTGTCTTTGAATATGTACTTGTTTCTCTATTGAGTTGTTCACTTCAGAATCCAAAACAGTTTTCTCTTCAGAAAATCCCAGGATTTCTGCAGTGGCAGCAGCTATTGTCTCAACAAGTATAAAGGAGAAGCCACCAGGTTAACACTGTCTTTCGCCAGTTCTGATACAAGATATTTTGTGGCTAGCCTCAGTTACTTAGTAAAGGAGCAGGCAAGAAAGGGTGAGCCCTGGCTTTGGACAAAATCCAATTCACAGCCACAGAGGGTCTTCAGATGCTTTTGTTCCTTTCTTCTGAGTTATTTTTAGAATGTTTTTTACTTGAAAGTATTTGATCCACTCAGTTTGTCCCGTAAAGCACTTGTGGTACAAAATCCTATTTAGTTATGAACTTCTCTGTGATCTCCATATGTGTAGCAGATTTTGTCATAGACACCTGCATGTTTGAGAGGAAAGCCAGGTGGAGTTCCTCATTTTCTGATCCTTACCCACCCTGAGCCAGTAGCCAAATTGTGAATATATTCAGCAGTTGTGATTTTACTTATGAAATGGGTAAGAAACATAAAGGGGCAATAGAAGGCACATGAAGCATGCAGAAATTCTGCATCTGTCTGCTGCAAAAATAACTAGCAGATGTCCTCTGGTGATTGTAATTGGTTTCCTCCATTCTTGTCAAAGTTCCCAGCAAAACCTGCTGAAAATAAGTTCTTAGGGGGTAAGTTGTTGCTACCACGGGAAGGTGTAATTTCCACCTCTCTGCACCAGCTTTATTGACATTTTTCCCCTGTACACTGATGGATTATCATTAAACAGTCCTGGAGAAATCTTAAAGAACATCAGCCAAAATGATTTGAAATAGCATTTTATATTCATAGCACAGTGATATATGAAAACCGCTTATGTGTGTTTTTCACAAAGAACTTTTCAATTAATGAACTAAATGTACAGGAAAGAAAACTCTGAAGATGTGCTTGTGCTTATTCTGTTTTGCAGCAGTCAACATCTGTCTTGACTAAAAAAACCCCTCAAACTTAAAGTGCATTATGGTTTAACACAGCATACAAGTAAGACGTTATTCTAATACAATCTGTCTTCATGATATGAATATCTAGGAATAGTATAATGCCCATTAAGAAGGGGTGTCTATTTAACCCCAGGTAGACTAAGCCATATCTAACATTTTTTTTTCTCGAATGTATTAATCTTTCAACGTTTCTAATGACAATAATTTTCACTTATACCAGAGCTCTCTTAAACACCAAATTATCTCTAAAGATTAGTTGAGAAACTCTGGACATAATTTCTTAATCTTTAAACTGTGCAAGGCTCTATAAACCTTAAGAGGTTTGTTGCATTCACATCAGTCAGACCAGAGTATGCATCAGAACTCAAAGATGCATGACCCATGTTATAATAATATTTGATTATGGGACAGTTAAGAGTTGCCCTCATTTGCAGAAAAAGAAAATTGACATGCAGAGTATCATGATCCTGTACATAGGAATGACTTATGTATAAAACTGAAGAACGCGCTGGATTTACTGCTCAAGTATCAGCTGTCTATCAATGGCATATAACATAAAATCAATGTTTTTGAGACATTGTTCTCACTGTATACCTAATATACTGATATATGAGAACAGAGACTGATGCAGTCTTGAAAATGTCAGAAATGTTGCACAAATATATTAATAGCAACCCTTTCAAAAATAATCATAGGCTTTGAGTATAGTCTCTGCATACACAGATCTCACAGCAAAGGTTTCTGAAAGTATCAAGTTCTTCTATAACCTATTAAATTTAATTTAAAAAGTTTTTCATCTGAGAGAAAAAATAGAGATGTTTTCAGAAGAACTAATTAGTCTCATGTAAGACAACATGTGGTACCTGCAGGGAAGAAATACAGACTTTTTTTCTCAGCACTCAACTCAGCTTGTCTCACTCACAATAAAGTAACACATAATTAACTTCAGGTACAATAAATGTTCATTCCAGATAGGATTCCATATACAAAGAGGAAAAGAAAAAAAAATTAATTTAAAATAATATGCATTTACCTCTTCGGTGTGCTAAATAGTTCTTAATGCTGCCTTGTCTTCATACTTCACCCTTCGAAGTTCAGATTAAATATGCTCCACAGATTATGATCACTCTGCTCTTATTCTATCTCCATTAATATAATTCCAAAAAAATTATGTTACTACTTATTTAGGAAGAAAGATTTTTAAGTTTTTTACTATTCCAGGTTCATAATTAAAGCAGTTTGCTGCTTTAAATCGCTGTAATTACATGTTTGCACATATGAAAGATTTATAAATTCTTTAGACAATGGCTGCTCATAGCCACTGTAAATTTCAAAATCAGAGTAGCAAAAAGTGTCCCAGAAACACAGACTGCAGTGTAAAATAATTTAAAAAATGCTTTTTGAAACATACCTTTCAGAACATAAGAATAAAAATGAATGGTTTCCAGATCAACCAAAACAAATTTAAGCAAACATTATGTCTACTTGTACTAGTTATAGAAGATATTTGGATAAAATCTGCCAGCAATAGCAATTTAATATAAAAACTAATGATGCCCATTTCCAGTGTAGTAGTGGAAAGCTTGCTGGGTGCTCTTGATCAGTTTTCTCCCATAATGCCAAAACACATGGGGAAAGTATTGTGCTCACTGAGTTTGTAGTAATCCAGATGTGAGCAGAATTTACTCTTTTTGATGTCAATAGATCTGGCCTAAAAAATGAATTAACAATTGCCTTAGTCTGTTCCCTCTTTGTAAACTGTAAGATGGACTTGGTTTCTATGATTGTTCTGATAATGAAGTTTTAAATTGAAATAGATAGTTCAATTCCCTAAGTTCATATTTAAGGAGGTAAATATTCTCAACTAATATTTGACAGTCCAGTCAGAACCTATGTTTTGCATGTTAAAGTACAGAATCATAAAATCATAGAATCATAGAATGGTTTGGGTTGGAAGGGACCTTAAAAATCATCTAGTTCCAAACCCCCTGCCATGGGTATATATGTATACATGTACACATGGACACAATACATTGATAATACTATTTTTGCCACACATACAAGCCATTTCTTATTTCTTTTTAAAGGAACAATGACTTCAAATTAAATAGGGAATTTTTATTGATAGGTCCAAACTCGTTGATACCTGATATTTTGATACCAAACCTCTAATTGCAGTAGAAATTCTGTCTGAGACAATGGTACAAGAAGGGATCAGATACTAGGCTTTCGTCTTCTGCTATTCAGTTCACAGAAGTGCCAACATATCTGATGTGATGTTCCAAATCTGACTGGCATTTGCTAGATTAATTATCTCACTTTGCCAGAGTGGTCAGCAAAAAACTGTTATGAAAACTGACATGGAATGTCTACAACACTTGTGTTTGGATAAAGGAAAGTTTATATTGGTCCTGCATACTTCACATGCACTTACTTTTATGTATACAAAGGCATATACATGAATACGATATCTATACATAGTTGGATGCATGCTTTTAAGAAGTTACCAGACATGTCATCACCACCCCACACAGCAATATATACAGGTCCCTGAGACTTTGCCCAGTAGAAGTGCTAAATGCCTAAATGCTTCCTGAAAGGCAGAGCCAATTGCATCCAATGACATATTTGTGACTGTTTTGAAGTTCCCAACAAGCTCAGTTGTAGTCCATTAAAAGAGACCCTTATCTACTTTATTTACTATTATTAATATATAAAGTGATAAAATTCTTAACACAATTGCTTTGAAATAAAGGCAACTTATCCTTAAGTTTTCTGTTAGTTCATTTATGGACTTGCTATTTTTACAACCGCATAAAGAAATATAGCCAAGTACAGTAGCTTTTTTTTCTTAATAATGATGAAATTATAAAAAGCTTGGTGGAAAATGCTGTATTTTGTTCCGGAATCTGTTTTATTTATCTTTTTACACATTCTTCAAGATGGAATACTAAAAATCAAACTTAATTGAAATAATTAAAGTTGTTTTTCTCTACAAATACAGTCAGGACTCACCTGTCAGAGGCACAGCATTTGACTCACAGGGCTTTGCTGGTGTTGACTTTTATTTTTAATGATAAAGAAAGAAGTACTAGTAATTTTGGTAATGTTTTTCAGAAACAGTTTTATTTGTTCTGTGTATCTCTCAATTTGGACTTGATGCTTGCCTCATGTCTGTGCTTCTTAAGAAAACCTAGCAGAATATGACTAAAAGAAGACACCTTGGCTAGAAGTTATGGGCTCAAAGTCAGGCCAAAACTCCCTCTCTTGGTTATCAAATGGATCAACCTCTGGGATCTGCCCTTATCAAGTGGATCAAGTGTTCTGTCTTTTTTCATGCAGCTTCTGATATTTCAAACTCCATGCTTGCTAGATCCATCTTTAAGGATGCATAGTTTACGATACAGGTTCAACAACAAATATGAGTAGAGGTGAAATAATCTAAAATAAAGTTAGACATAGACAAAGACTTCTTTTGCTCTCACTAACACAATTACTATCAACAGCACAGAATGTGAAATTGAGCAGATACTTTTTTCCAGTGACTCGGGCACTGAGTCACCAGGACAGCTAGGTCAAAGGAATCTCTTAAGGAGGGTCTGGGGAGGAGATAGGGTAAGGCAGGGATTCTTGACAGTGTATCAACAATACAGCGTATTATCCCTGTTTGATATCATATTAAAGGCAGAAATGTTTGCATTGTGCAGACTACCATTTCTGGTACAACACTTTCTTCCAAAAGATGTATTTTCTTTTTTTTTTTTTTCATTTTTCTCCAATCAATAATAGGAATCTATAATTTTTTTTTGCATTGTATTACCCAGTGGAGATCTCTTTTAACTCAAGAAACCATGTCATATTCTACTTCATAAGTAAATAGGCACAGAACGTTATATTACTGTCATGACAAATCTAGCATAAATACACAAATTGATCACCTTTCTTTCCATGCAAGCTCCTTGGAATTCATTGTGTTATCCTCCATCTCCACCTTCTTTATCAAAAATAAAAACATCATTCATACACATTCATTAGCAACAAGACTTTGTGAGATGGCTTTTTAAATAAATCTGTAAACTGAAAAACTGAAATACTGTCCACGACTTTTGATTAATGGATTTAATGGTCACAATCTACATCTGAAAAATCAATGTACTCATGCAAATTTAATTTTTATTATCTGTTACACAGAATTAAAATTATATTCAGCTTGCTAAATCCTGTAGTTGCTTCCTATTGATTCCACTTCAAGAGCACCTGGAGGTTATCCTGCAGTAACCAAAACATATATACCTGTTACAATCAAAACTGACTACAGTTCAATGGTATTCAGTAGTCATTAACAAGCAAAGTGTAGGTTTTTTCCAGTGATTTATCCAGTTACACATACCGTGTAAACTTCACTTTAATAACATTTTTCTTTCCTTAGATAAAATTCATGAAAGGATGTGATAACCAGGATGCTATGAGGTAGCAAAAGTGCACTTATTGCACCCTGCTATCAGAATTAATTTATCCAGTTGTTCTTTTTGTCTTCTACAATGATGGCAGACTTCTGAGCGGAAGGTGGAAACAGCAGTTGTTAAACTAAAGGTAATTGTCAAAAGGTAAATACAAAGTTTATTCCCAATCTGTAATACCAACCTCAGCAAGACCCAAAAAGAGCTCTGTTTTAAGCACTCTCAACTTTGAACACTGATGCCCCGCTAAAACAGCCAGAGGGCTGAACTGATCACTGCTTTCTCAGTCCATTTCAAAATCATCAGTGAATGTACCATCTTTCTGTAGGAATGAAAGAAACAAAAGGATAATTAAAAGGCTATTCATGAGCACTTTTCAGTCATAGGAGATTTGAAAGGTGTGTCAGCCAGTCAGAGTCAGAGTCAATTGAGTGAATTGTGAGAGAAATAATTATCTTTACGGAGAAACTCCTCCTCCTTCAAAAAAAGCCTTATTTGTGGCTCATATTTTTAAATGGTATATCCAAGTGAAACCCATCAAAGGAAGAGCAAAAAGGAAATAGATTAGAATCTTTCTCCTAAACATACATTTTTTCAGATAGTTTCCATTTCCCTAATAAAAGGGCCACTCTACTACTCAGCTCTATAGCATGTAATTTTTTAACATACTTAATGGAATTAGGATAAAAAGTTTTTGGTACATATGCACCAATCCAATCCATACATTAAACTGCCTCCAAGCAAGGTTAGGATAGCTCGATAATATTTATCATTTACTTGCATCAGCTACATGAGAATAATAGTATGTCTGAGGCTATCTGCCGTAGTCAAACCTTGGATACCTTCCTATAAAATAACTTAATGTCAAAATGAAACTTTCACCATCTGACAGCAAGCATAAAATAAGTTATCAGTGATCATACTGGGCATTTTCTGGCATCATAGTATTGATCACCACAAACAAGACTCAAACCACCAAATTACCAGGGGAGTATCTGAGATGCCAGTTTTTCCTCCACATGCTCAAAACAGGAAGTAAACATGGTGATTGTGCAAGTCAAAACACAAATTAAAAGCTGATTTTTTTTTCTGCAAATAGAACATCTTCTCTGCATATTTAGTTCAAGTGCAGTGTCTTGCTTAAAGAAATTACAGTTTACCAGATCTCAGGACTGACAGGGCACAATCTGGGACACACCACTGGAAAAGCACATTTGGCATACTTGCTGACTGCCATCCCATCATTTGGCATTTGTGCAGCTGGCAGCTCCCAGCAGGGTGCTGAATGAGATGCTTATCCCTGGTCTTTGCTGCTGCTTGCCCAGGGTAGTGAAGGTAATGTAGCAATTTCAAGCCAGCTGCACAGGGATGCTCCAGCTGGAACATTTCTCTTCAGCTGAGGTGTCTATTTTGGTCTTCATCATAAAGGGAGCAAGAGTGAAACAAGGCACTATGAGCGAGACAGAATACTATGTGGTTTTGCCTGTCATTCACATTCAGGAGACAGTTGCCTGAATGTTACCATAAGCCTCCCCAAATTATTACAAAAATATTCTTCTCCATGGTTAACTCTTCACATCCTATTACTCACCCCTTTGTATATTGTGCTTGGAATTTTTCTTATCAAAGAATGAAAAGTTTTACTGTTCCCACAATAAAGCTGTATAGTTGTAATTGTTGTTTCTGTGTGTTCTATCTCAATAAGCATTCCAATCACAACCATGTGTTACAGCTGACTGCTCTTGCCAAGATGACAAAAGCACTGACTGGCTCAGAATACAAAATTCCTTCTCTCCTCTTTGCTGTGTTTGCCCAGGCCAGAACTGGAACAGGCAGAGAAGAGCCTGCATTACACCAAGGTATCATGTTGACACCACCTATGTTGCAAATAAGCACTTGCTTGGCAGCTCTTGTCCATTTATTTGCCAATCTCTCTCCTAAATAGTACTTCTTAAATAATACCAAATACAGAGAACACCTTCCGCAAACTAGCTTGCACAATATATGTATTCAGGACTCTCAACACTTGAAAAGCCAGCTGCTCTACACATGTGAATGGGCAGGCTGGGTGCAGGGCAGAGCTAACATAAAGGTATAATTAAAGAAGCAATTTGGGTATGAAACAAGCTGGAGTGCAATATGGCAACAGAGACTGCTACAATTGCACTCCAACCTTTAGAAATAGGACAATGAACATAATGTGTTCTGGAGTCTCTATGACCAAAGACATTTATCCAAAACAGAACACAGAACATCACTTAATCCCATTTCCTGGAGGGAGGCAATACAAGATTTTTGTGTAAGGATGTTCAGCATTTTTGAGGTGCAACAGAAACATAGAATTCCCTAGGCCGGAAGGCACCCTTCAGACAATCAAATTCAATCATCAACCTAACTCTTACAAACAATATCACTAATCTAAAATGTATCTCTAAGCTCTGTGTCTGCTCATCTCATAGATTCCTTCAGGAATGGTGCTGCAACCAGTTCCCTGGGCAGCCTGTTCAAATACTTGAAAATGCTTACAATGTGAAAAATTTTCCTATTATTCTTTCTAAATCTCCCCTAGTGCAACTTGAGGCCATTTCCTCCTCTCCTGCCACCTGTTACTTGGTAGAAGAGACTGATCTCCACCGCTCTATAGCCTCTTTCCAGGAAGTTGTGGACAGTGATAAGGCTTTCCCTTCTTCTCCAGGCTCAACAATCTGAGCTCCCACAGCCATCCTCATAAGACTTATTCTCAAGATGTCCTCACCAGCTTCACTGCTCTTCTCTGGAACTGCTCCAACACTTCAATGTCTTCTTCATGTAGAGGGACACTGGGCACTGAGTGCAGGCACAGGGAGATGATCACCTCCCTAGTCCTACTCACCGCAGTTTCTATTACCTTCTTACCCACCTGGGCACACTACTGGCTCACATTTAGCCAGCAGACAACCAGCACCCCCAGGTTCTTTTCTGACAGGCTTCAGACACACTGCATGGAAGTTGTTACAGCTGGAATCTTTCTCCACTTTAGATCTTGTTTCACTACTGCAAAATAGCTGCAATGTTTTCCACTCACAACTATATCCTGAGTGTGGCTATATATTTTAAAAATCTCAGCTGTAGTATTTTTGTCTTACCTGAGAAATTTAGCCTCTGTTTAAAAAGAATTAAGAGGTATAGTATGTATACATGTAGGGGACACTGATGAGCCCTTATTGCAAAGATAATGAAGACTGATAAAACTTTACCTAATAAAGGATATCACAGTTTTTGAATGTTAAGCTCTGAACAGGCTGATAGTCATCCTTGTTTACCTAATCAGCCCAAGCTTTGAATACTCTTCTGACTCCCTATGGCACAAAAGCAAAAATGTTACAGTGTCAACTTTTGAAGCTGAAATACTACAATGCCTGATCAGTCACACTCAGGAACGAACCTGAGGGCTACACTGACTGCAAAAGAAACATGAATGAACAAGTGAATGAAAGAATAGGCAAAGCTTCCTGCAGCCTTTGGAGAATTTCCGCTACTTGTGAAAACCCATGTGGATTTAGTAGCTGGACATGCTGTTAAGCTTGATTATATTATGTTCAGAACATAAAAGAGAAATATTGAAAATAGCAATGAGAAATTAACAATTTGACATGATTTACTAAAATGATAATTCTTCAGCTGTGAAAATTATCTTTGTTTTCCTCAAGCAATTCAATATTAAGCAAAAATGATTCTTGGTTTCTTAGAAAAATGAAATTAATATAACTATTATTATTGTTGTTATTACTACTACAACTACTATTTCTTTTAGGTAGTTGATATTTTTCTATATGGGAAAGCATATGGGATTGACAGCTTTATTTGTAACACTTTATAGAAAATGCCTTATTTATTGGATTAGCTCTTTACCTCTTGGATGCACAGATTCACATGACCTTGGTGCCTGTAATCCAGAGGCTTCTCAGATTCCCTCAAGTTATCAAATTATCCCTGAAGCATGCCAGGACAAGAACAGGTTCAGCCCTGGTGTTTTTTTTTTTTAACACAGAGGCTGACAGTGCAATACCCCAGGCAACCTTGTGGCCACAAGAACACTTTCAGAAGAGAACATTCCCTGACCTGTACTCCCAGATAAAAGAAAAAGGAACTCAGTTTCTCCATCAGCAGCAGAATCAATTTGGAAATTTCGGGTGCAAGGCCTACTTCAAGGCTCTGCAAGCTCAGGCTTAGCAAAATGCCTTGATGGAGACATGCTGCCAGTGCCATTCTGCATCTGCAGCTACTGTCTGAAAAAGCTACTACTCCTTGCTTGACATGGCCCTGCAGAAAATCTCACATTTCTCTGCTCCAGGAAAATGAGGTGAGCAACTGGGCCCATTCTATCTTCACTTAACAATGGGGAGCATGGACTAGGCCAGGATTCCATAGTATTTTCTCGATCAGAAGGTTACAGTGTGTGACCAAGAGGCTGAGGAAATTGCAGCAAATATATAGACAAGTACTATAACTTCCTTCATTTTTTTGATCTAGGTAACTATAAAAGGCATATGCTCCACGGAGGGCAATATTCACAAGAATACCTCACTCTTTATTCCTGTGTCCTGTGTTCCTTTTTACGGCATTCCCTCTAATGCATCCAACAATCGTTGAATTCACAAATTGGAAAGTCATAAACAATACCATTTATCATGGACAGGCCATGGTTATCACTCTAGGACAAACCAGTTGTACTGAGAGGGAGACACTCTGGTCTATGCTCTTTCCAAATTTCAGAAGATGTTATATTAAAAAAAAACCAAACAACCCACCACATATTAATCTTCTTGGTTTTGTGTTCTGAATTAACCCAAAGCATGTGAGAATTTCATACTCCGCTATTTTCAACCCAATATTACTTCAGAACAAACCACATCTTACTAAACTTCTATCAAAGTAGCTCTGAGTAGTCTAAGGAATGATGTCTACTGAATTCAGTCTATTGAATTTTTCATGAGGAAATGCATATTAGAAAAGTACATGATGCATTTTGGCTCCAGCCACAGTATTTTAGATGGGAATGGAAGGAAACCAAGAAAGGAGAAAGTATAAACAGACAATGTTTTGAGACTCATGCTAATTTTTGGGCATTTTATGAAGCCTGAAAACCTCCTTTTGCCAGCAGAAGTGATAGCTGTACAGAATTGACTCCAAACAGTTGTCCTTCTCTTTTTACTGTTGTGTAACTATATACAAAGACATGAAAACAAATCGCAAGATGCTTCCATTCAGATATATTTGCTCAATTTCCCTCAGTGCTGATTTTCTCTCTTAAGGAACTCATTGTTGAACCCTTAATTACATCCACACGACTTCTGAGACAGGCAATCTTCTTTAAAGAGAATTGTTCCCACTGGCAAGAATAGAATACAAAGTAGTGAAGAGCAGGCACATCAGTGTTTACTTGTGCTTTGATACTCCTGTTTGCATCACAGGTATTCCCCAGCATTCAAAAGCAAAATTATGATTAAATATATTGGTTATTAACTGAAATGAAGAAAACCTCCTCTCAGTGTTAAGCCTAGAGTTTTCTTGTAACATTTAGGAAAAGCTAAAAAACTCCTAAAATAGGTTAAAAAATAACATCACTGTCAAATTTTTAAGTCCTGTAAGCTCAAAGAAACAAATGCATTTTAAAAACTAAACAGCAATGCCATGTATGAATCACAACCCTTCTTTTTTCTCCCTCTCCCTTTTCTTCTTTAAAAAGATAATACATGAACATAATTCTAGGTTTCATAGAGTATGTTTTCTACTGTAGCTACTTGGAAGTAGTCTGGGAAATTTTCTCTCCATCCTCTCAGCAATGAAGGGATCTTGTCAATGAAAAATTAAAAAAAATTCCTGTGAATAATGTCTTCCCTTTATCCTTATTCTTGTTGCTAATCATATTCCTATTTTGGATGCAGGCAAACTACCCTTTCTGATTTATACCAAGACACAGATTTGCTGACATAAGATCTTGCTTTCCCCAGGTTGTAGTTCCTCACCTTTGCAATCACCACGAACAAACACTGGGACATATCTATATGAGGGTAGTTCTGCAAGTCACAATTTGAAAGCTGCTGACAAGTATGAAACTGGATTTTTTTTTTCCCTTTCACGACAGTTTGTGAATGAGTGTATATGTGTGTAGGACTAAATAGCAGGAAAATTATGGGGCTATTAAAAATGTGAAATAGAATCACATTTTGACCAAGACATCAAAGATATCAGTCTCTCAGATATCAAACACACTGACCCTCATTTTAAGACCCTCCATGCAGAGCTGTGAGCCACATAAGGTTTACTATGTCTGAACCCAGGTAAAAGGTTTTATACACATTTCAACCTTTGCTTGTTCTAGTGGTATGGGGTTTGAGCAATCTGTTCTAGTGGGAGATGTGGCAGGGGATTTGTAACTAGATGGTTATTATGGTACCTACCAATTCTGTTCTAGATATTTATGAATCTGTGATTCTGTGAATAATAATGTCCCCCTTTACATTCTCATTTATACTAGTGTCTGAAAAAAAATAGGAGTAGGAGGATGTGTAATTTTTATTCTTTATATTTGCATAGAAAGCCACTGTGCTGATATGGCTTGGGAAATTAGCACAGTTAGAACTCATATCTGATTTCTTCTTTGGAGACCCACCTGCTTCCCATTTCCCCATAAATTCAAAACAGATTTGAAAAACTGACATAGAACTGGGAATTCTTCCATGTTATTTAGCACTTTCATGCATGATTATCCAGACATCAGTTTCTGCATTTTGAGTATCACAGCATAAAGGATGCTCTCACTGCTAGGAAGAAAAGATATTTTCTCCTCGCAGAGAAGCCTTAGTGAAAATCTCAGAGGGTGAAAACTAGGTCTCATATTGTCTCTCCTTTAATTTTCTCAAAATATAGATGGGAGTAGCATCAGAGAAGGACATGAGTTACAACTCTCACGGTAACATCAACTGTTATGCCTAAAGGACTATCAACATTACAAAGGACCAGTGCAGCTGAGGAATCATCCTCAAAACCCAGGATAGCCTTAAAGTTATCTTACAGGAGATGGTATATTCTCTGAAGAAATTTGGTGCTTTTTCCCAGGCAGATATTATTATTCTTTCATATATCAGCTGCTTTAATAATAATAATAATCTAGGTGAGAGCACTACTTCTTTTCCTCTGCCAACAATGAAGCAGCATGTTACTCACTCCAGGTAAAGTAAATGCACTTCAAGAAAAGATGATGCTGATTAGTACCCAGATCTAGGGGAGTGGATTACAGAATACCCTGGGTTGGAAGGGACCTTTAAACATTATCTTGTCCAAACCCCCTCCAATAATCAACTTAATCAGGTTGCTCAGAGCAACATGAACTCTGCTGTTATGCTGAAGTAGAAGGGGTGGGTACATATGCTTGTTTTAATTAGAAGTAATGTTATCCTTTGGTGAAAAGCCTGTCCTTAGCTTAGCTTAAGCCTTTGTATAGACTGAGGGTAAAACTCCAAAGAAACTGAGTTTGCAAATAACAAGAACTTCCTCATCGAATGAGGCTCCCAGAGAGTTTGTAGCTCTACTCTTACACTTAGCCTGAAAGAAAAGTGCCACAGACCCTTAGATACTCTTTTCCTCGCCTATTCTTGTTTGAAAAATGTCAGAGGGCTTATGCGACCAGAATTAAACATGGTGTATCGTCAAGTAAGAGGAAAACAAAAACAAAACAACAAAACAAAAGAGTAAACCCATTAGCCTGAAGCAATACCACTCTGAATTGTGATCTATAATTACCCTGCTGGAAAACAGAAAGCCAGAGGTTTTCCTCTTGCTCAATGACCTTGCCAGGTATCTTGCAACTTCAGAAAGTAACAAAGAAGCAAATATCTCAAAAAAAGAACAGATTTTCTATCAAAGATGGGTGAACTGTCAGACTCCAAAGTGTTATCTGGATTAATTTCCTCTTCCACATTAATTTTGTTAAGTGCTTCCCACTCTATGACTGTGTACCCTATTGTCAGGATCTTCAAGAAACTAAGGACATCCCAAATACATAAACAAGGAATGCAGAGTATAGCAGTAGTACATCAATGCCTTGTCAGTTCCTAGAAGTTCATTCATACCAGAGAAGATGGCATGTAGAACATTTTCCTGATACTTTCAAAAGATGTGAGGAAAGCTGACATTAAATATCTTCCAGAAGCATTCCTTTCAGTCCATTTATTTATCTTCTATTATTTTCACATCTTTCTCTGATCTATACAGTCTTAAACTACAAAAGAGGAGAAAATACAGTAATTTGGATATTGAATATTTAACAAGCTTCACACTTGAAGCATCTCCTTTCCTATAGATTATTTTTGCAGAGGTGTATCTCTCATTTTCCTTATAGACATTTTCATAGAAGAATTGCATGTTTGGAGATGGAAAGAAAGCAGGGCTCAGAAAGGATCTCTCTCTCATTAGTTACCTTTCTCATTGATTCTTTATTCTTAAAAATACTTTCACATATTTCAGAGTATGCAATAAATATATTTCAACAACACTCTGTTCTGGCCTTTTCTCCCACATCTCAGACATTTGTTGAAAAAATGCCATTCTTCCTCTTATCAGCTGTAGCATCCCCTGACACTTTGAAAGCAGCAGTAACTCTTTAAAAAAAAAAAAAATTAAACTATCCTGTCTATAAGTGGCAAGGGAGCCTACCAGGAGGAAAAGATGGGACCTTTCATGTGAAATTTTGCTGCTTGGGTAGTTCTGGCTGTCAAGCATAAAGGCAGGTAGCCCATCTGTGGTGCTCCCTTTAATACTTGCCTTCCCTTGGTGGATGGACACAATTCCTCCATTGTTCATTTCACCAGAAACTGCTCTATGGAATAATGACCATTGACATGGAAGCACTAATAATCACTGCGGAGAGGGCAGAAAAAATATCATTGCCACAAGCAGGCATGAAAATTGCATTTAATAACACAGAGGTGTTTGAAAAAGTCCTAACCCAGCAGACGAAGTGGAATCCAGTGAACCATTCTCACTTGATACTGTACATTTTTCTCCTCAGATTGTGAATTAATAAAAGGAGTAATCAAAAGTTTTTCAACATTTTCAATTTTATTCACATAAATTTTAAATTAGAGTATTTTTCAATTCTTTATTTTCTCCTTATTCTCAAGAACCACTCTAACTTTGGTGAGGGCAGAAAGTGAATTTCCCAACGAACATAATGAATATATAATTGTGATTTCTACTTATATTTTGAAGAGGAAAAAATCCATTCTTGGTGGCAGTGATAAAGAAGACAATAATGCAGGTGCTACATGCAATGCACATATCTCGATAGTCTTAAAGATTTTTAAGAGAAGAACACCAAAAAAAACCTCCTTTCTATGGCTGGGAATAACCTCACTAATCAGTGTTTATAGAACAGACTAGAAAACTGATTCAGATTATTCAATTATCTGTTAAAAAGGAACACAGCTCCTTTTACTAGGTGACCATCAACAAAGAAATTAAAAATCAGCAACTACAGATAGGGTTGCTTGAATAATGGATTTCCAAGTGTATTTCAAACTAAATTAAATAAAAAAAAATTAAAACTACAATCCAAATTCATGCCACACTTAGTGACTTTGGAAAGAAAAAAAGAAAAATGGAAAAAAAATAATTTCAGGACCAGCAAACATTTTGAGTCACCCTAGGAAAACGTCTCTCAAGGATTGTTTAATTTTTTATTACATTTTCAACCTGAAAAAAATGTTGTTATGAAATGAAAAATAAAAAACTTTAAATTTACTGGATTTTTTCTGCCTTAACTGAGGAAAAGGTATGTGACCGTTTCCATAAAAATTAAAATTGGAACTGACTTAAGCTTCATTTAGAAGAAATAGAAAGGAGGTCTGTGCAAACCGCATTCAAAAGACACAATATGCTTTGTATTAAAAAAAAAAATTAAAAACTCTAGGTATATTTAATACACATACTATTCAGAAGCACAGAAACATGCACACATACCTAAAGTGACCATACTACATGGTTACACAATGTGCATTCTAAAACTAAGGAAAATACCTAACCGACACAATAATATAAACAGTTTAAAAGATTATATACAAACAAATTAAAAATGTATTTACTATGAATTAAAATGTAAGAGATGTAGGAAAAAATTCAGAATCATTGCATATGAAGAAGCAATGCTTCTAAGAAATAGGATGTCTTCTTGAATATTGTCAAATAATTTTTTTCAATTGCTCTCAATGGAAGAACTTCAATAGTTTGCACTGGGAACATGATCTGGGTGTTGCACAAGGTTTATCCTGCCACACACATTAATAGATACTACACAGCTAGCTCTTCCACTTGTTTTTCACTCTATCTACCTCATCTTTATTTCTTAAGGAGAAGAAACAAAGCAAATGTAAACGTGGGTAACATGACCAGTTATGTGTGCTTGGGGAGAAGGACTGAAATGAAATGCAGAATCTAATAAAAAATATTAAGTCACATAAGCATTAAACAGGAAAAGTAAATACAACATATAGATAATATGTAGCAACTAAGACTGAACTATCCTGCTTTGAAGTAGCAAATGCTGGTAGAGGCTAATTAGAAAATTTTATCCCCAAAATTTAATCTGGACAAGACAGAGAATTCAACAGACAATGCTGGAAGTTAAGTAGAAACCAGAATTTTCAACTCGAGGGAAATGGAATAGTGAAACAAATATAAAATAAATAAAATATTATGACTTTGAGGCAATGAAAAATTAGTCTACAGAGCTTTTATCAGAAAAGTTCTGATTTAAACAATTGATCGACACAAAACAGTTTTATTTTGTGACAGGTACCATGAACATTTCAGATGAAGAAATTTCTAAAGTGAAGCAAACTAACTCCATAGCAATCTATTAAAAAATCCCACAACTGATGAAAATAGAAAGCAATGTTTGTGTCATGAATTGCACTGGCTTTAAAGAAATGTTGTTAGCACCTTTGTTAACTTTGCTGGTCTAAAGCAAGTTTTGCACACATTTACTTCTGTATTACTGTTGTGATATATAATGGACACAACAGTTTTTACCTTGGCAAATAGGCTGCTTGTAAAAGGAATTATTAAGAATTTTTGCACAGATTTGAAACCACTGGGCATGTATTGAGTCTGAATTCATGCTAGCTTATTCTTTCCAAGTTGGACTCACACTGGAAATACTGCTCCTTTATTCACTATCAAGACATCAGGCATACACATGCACATCTGTATTTAGTTTTTCATTCATGCTTATCCAATAAGCAATGACAAGTATAGTCATTAGAAAATAGTCTTATTCAGTCTGATTTATTGTTCCTAAACCATCTGTTATGTCAGAAAAGCATAATATTTTCATATTCTATACAACAATAGTCTTTTAGGAAGATGAATGAATATTGCTTTTAGAATTCATAAATCTCATAATTTTCTGTCTTTACTTTGCCTTTCTCCAGATTACCAACACTGTGACTTCAAATAGGGCTTGCATTTTTGTAAAAAGATTTTTAGTGGCACACATTTGGACAGTGTTTATTATTGCACCAAACTCCATATGAAAAACTAAATAAAGAGATGCTGGAGATACTGTTTCTAAACAAGTCTGTAATTTTTTACTATCTTAAATTTCAATTTATCCCCAATTTATGGATAATTAGAATTCCAGGAATAATATAAATTTAGAATCCTAGGAAATCCAGGTTCAATTCATGTCTCTACTATTTTCTTAATGCAAAAGAATAAAATATTTTAAAAATAAAAACAATTGCTTTTACCACTTGCAAGACCACTTTACACTTTGAGTGTGTGTCCCTTTTTCATCCATTAAAATGCTGAGGTTTTAAATTAATATTGTTAAATTAACAATCTAATTTATCAACATAGGGTTACTGATTTACTCTACATGGTTTTTATTTATTTCTGTTATTTAAATTCATGCACTTATCATCCATAATTTTTTCACCTACTCATCATTCATCTTTTACATGCATTTACATATTCTCTCTTTTATGTTTTGGGTATCATTACGCAAAGCATGACAACTTATTAGCTCATTGCTCTTACAATTTCATTCTGTTATGCTTTCTAATTCTGTGTCAGAATAATTATAATTACATGAAAATCTTTTGCATGCTGGCTCTTATTCCCTGTATTTTAGAGCATCCAATAGGTGTACATAGTTTTTGTTCTATTTCTAACATACATTTGTATGTATAACAACATTTCACTATAAATAATTTTCTGTCTACTCCATAAAAGCCATTTTGCATTTGAATCTCTGTGCCTTCATAAACATCTCTGGTAACCTTCATTAGAGGAGCTGTTTGCAATATTTTTATTGACCCCTTAATCATCTTTGTGGCTATGATCACTGCAGGAGCATTGGACAAAATGGCCTTTTAAAGGCCCTTCCAACCCTGTGATTCTATTTTTTTGAGGAAATTTCTTCCCATCTCCTCTTATATATATAAGTTCCTTATAAGTATGATTAGTTATGAGAAGTAGTCCCTGGAAAGTCTCGGGCATACAGTGGAAAGAATAGACAGTAGGAGGTCTGAAATAACATGCTGGGAATAATATGACTTTCCACTTACCCTGCTCACCTCATGAACAAAACTGATGAAACTGCTCTGCAGATATAATTTGAGAAATATAATATTGATATCCCTGCTTACTGCAAGGCGATTGGACTAGATGGCCCTTGAAGGCTCCTTCCAACCCCATGATTCTAAGATTTACTGAAAAAGAAAATAAATTAAAATGTCCAATATTCAGGAAAACAACACTAGTAATCTCCTTTAGATACCCCATGGTGTAGGGTAAAATTCAGGCACAAGATCGAATCACCAGTTTTACATGGCCTCTATATAGTTGGCATTTGCTTTGTCTTCCACATCATGTGTGAAGAAATTATGGAGCTCTTTGTCCAGTGGCAACATTAAGCTGCTGCTTTTCACACTTTATAGTTGCCATAATTGACTGCTTGATGCCATCTCCAAACTTATGATGGATTGCTGTATCTTTAATTTCAACTTTTAATGTTACTATTTCTCATTTTTGAAATGTATTTTTACACTTATCTCAGTGTTACTGTCTTTTTGATGTGGTCTGGTTGTTCTCCAATGCATGATCTTTAAAAAATTTACATTTCTTATGTCACTGCTGTTGATAAGAAATTTGAATATCGTTTGCTTATGTTA
The DNA here is from genome assembly GCA_013400935.1 of Turnix velox. Lineage (NCBI taxonomy): Eukaryota > Metazoa > Chordata > Aves > Charadriiformes > Turnicidae > Turnix > Turnix velox. The sequence continues at coordinate 9,828 of VZTY01022554.1, read as the reverse complement.
CATTATTTTGAGTGCTATCGGACTGGTCCTTGTTACTTTTTACTTTTCATCTAGCTCTTTTAACAGAGACCAAATGATGAGGGCTTTCAGACTGGCTGAAGCTGTCAGGCTATACTACCTAAGTTCCTTTTCTAACTTGTTTCTCTGTACTTAAACCAGTGTTTCAGTGCAGTATAGCTTTTGTGATGCATCATTATGTGGTTTTTAGATGGCAAACCAAAATATTTCATCTGTTATGGCTTCAGAGTTTCTGCTCCTCTTTTGTACCAGGATGCTGTATTGCTCTGCTACTCTTAATTTTATGATTTCTTTATTCTAGCTATCATTTTGTCTCTTCTATAAATACACAAGACAAAAATGGAGCTTTTATTGTCCGTTCGCTTTTCCAAGCTACTGCTAGCAGAGTAGAAGTACTGAAATCCTTTGTGACATAGAGGATACCTCTTTTATCTACATTGTCTTTATCTATCATCTTGTTGTCAGTTTTTGAGTTATGTACAATCTTTCAAGAGAGCAGTACATACACTACAACTTGTTTAAAGTCTGTCTCATGCTCTTGATGGGGACTGGCATCTGTGTTCTAAGTTATAACACAGTCTCAGTCAATACATTGTGACTTTCATTGGGATGTGAGGGACAAGGCCCCATCTTCAACTGACAGCTGTGGCAGATGAGTTTAGAGGCATTTTAGTCACTTGAATACTTCTAGCAGAGCCTTTCTCATTATGATTTCTAAAGCTCATGATCAAACTGCACTTGAGGTACAAAGTACATCTACCTTGATGTGATAATTTCATTCTAAAGAGCACAGCTAGTAGCTCATTTTCAGTTCACAGTCTCTCACTGAGTCTTTCACAGACATTTTACCAAATACATCAGATTGTTGCTTTTCCATTAGAATAACTCCTTGGATAAATCAAGCAGGATGTTCTCAATTGTTAGAAGCAGGCACTCTGTTCCAGGTGTTATCCTGCAGTTTGGGGTAAATGCAAATCCTAAGAAAGAATAGCTAGTTCCTTGGAACATCATTTCATGAAAAGTTGTAAAGTAGAAGCATTTTTTTCATCCACTGAAATAAAACCAAGCTATTGGAATTTGCCTATTTCATAAAAATGGTATATGGTATATGCAATGGAAGTATGGTATATGGTAGCCTCAGGATAACCAACATGATTAACATGTTAGTATGACACTAATATAATCAAAGTAATACATTACAAACCTAGTTTTTCAGCTTCTCCTGTTAGTGTTCTTCCATTTCAAAAATATAATTAAATGCCTACTCCACTAAGTGTAGTGTTCATTTTAGTCAAATAACTTCAGAACTAAAGGGTTTGGACACCCAGATTCCAGCATTTCTGAGAGTTGTCTATTACCTGAATAATTTCTCTTCTCTTTTGTGATTTACCCTAAAAAAAAAAAAAAAAATAAAATTTCTGCCACCACCACTTTCTCACTACAGATGGTTATTTTCAACAGCTGAAATGAATTTTCTTTACATTCTTGTTATTTTCATTTGTAACTGCAGCAGGGCTGAGATTAATTAATTTTGGCAGTCCCAAACAGTGTACTGTGTATTTCCTCTTGCTATTTGTATGTCCACTTCACTAACAGAGTTGCTCGAATTGCTGGTCAAGCCCATAATAGCTATTCTTTCACTTCATGATGACATTCTCATATTATATTGGGTTGTCTTAAAATGTTCTATTGTTCTTGCAGTGCACACCTTTAATAAAATGTTGGCATCATCCTTTGTTTCTCAAGGGCTTATCAACTATGCTTGCGTTTCCCTATGAACTAGCATTGTCATAACAAGCACTGAGTTGGATTGTCCCTGTCCACTTCTGCCCGTCAGCAATGCCAGTAATGCATTATAGATGCCTTCCACTGTGATTTAACTACTTTTGATTTAACAACACAGTATCAAATTTGACTGCTGTATAGCTAACAGTGTTTCCATGCATTATGTGCACACTGATTCTTAAAATCTGCTAAAGCCATACTCCAGGCAGTATTTGGATTGCAAGGCTTTATAGTCCCTCAGAAAAGTTCATACTGCTGCTGTTCTCCTGAGGATGCACTTCTCAAGAACATTAATTGTGTATATACTGTAGCCTTCACTGTCTAAAAGCTTTGTGCTTTTCATGTTTCTTTCCATGCTGAATACTTTGAACTTGGAGTCTATGATTTTAATTAATCTTTCTCTGACTTTCCTCCCATGACTCTTTGGGTGGTAATTCCATTCTGCTTATGTCACTTCTAATTGTAAATACAATTTTGTGTCTGATCTAAGATGACTGACATTGCACTCATAGAGGCTTTTATACAAAGATGGGCTATTTTGGTCAGCTCTCTCTCCATTAAGCCCAAATCATGTACCATGCTCCAGAGCCATGGTTCCATCTGGTTTTATGCAATGTTAGATATGGCATATTGGGTAGGAGGGACTGTACCATTACCCTTCATACTTACATTCTTAAGGAAAATAATATGCCTTTGACATCAGGCCATCAAACTTTTCTTCACATAACTTACCTTCAGAAAATTCCTGAAAAATCATTAACATTGGAAAAAACAACAGGTCTTATGCAGTGTACAGATAGAAAGATTAGCCAAAAAGGGTGTTTTTTCGTTTTTTTTTTTTCGTATTTTTTCTTATTAAGCAAACAGCATCAGTGTGACCTCATTTTGAGTGCTCTATGCAGTCCTAGGTGCTACAAATTAAGACTAATATGAAGGTGCTTGATTGTATCCAGAAGAGGGCAACAAAGCTGGTATGTCCTTTGGGGAGCAGCTGAGGACTTCGGATTTGTCCAGTCTGAAGAAAAGGAGACTGAGGGATAAGCTCATTGCTCCCTGCAGATCTTTGAGTTATGGAAGTGGAGAGAAAGGTGATGTGCTCTTTTCCCTGGGATCTAATGACAGAAAGTGGTTCAAAGCTGCATCATGGGAAGTTAAGAAGCATTTCTTTACCAAGAGAGGTGGTCAATACTCACAGCCTTCCAGAGTTTAAGGGGCATTTGGACAATACCCATACTAACATGCTTTATCTTTTGGTCAGATCTGAAGTAGTCAGGCAGTTAACATTATTATCATAGTTGTAAATCTGGTATCACAGTACCACATCCAAAAAACTTATTACAGAAAACATCTCTCATTCTACTTTGACTAAAATCACTTATAAGATTTTCTTCATAAGTAATATCAGACTCGACTCTCTGAAGTTTGTGATATCAAGCACTTTCCTGATGCTTATATATAAGACAGATTGTTTGCAGTGGCCTGCAGCTGAAGAAAGAAAACAGTTGTAAATACCATACAGGCTTGAGACACTACTATTTGCTTGAGAAATAACAATAACAACAGACGATGATTTCATGCACAAATACTCTTTCACAGAAAATAAAGAACCCTATCCTCTATCTGCAACAAAGCCAATAATGAAAAAAAAAACCTGTGATTTTGATTAACAGCTTCTTAACCATTTCAGTAAGCCTTCACAAAGAACTTACTTGGTCTACACTTCACCGCAGAGTAACAATCTCTGCACAGTCACAAGCCCTGCCCAGTGCTTTTCATTCCTATGTGAAAAAGAAAATTACACACTGGTATTCAAATATTCCACTCACAGCTGTCTTACTTTGTTTTTGTCTTGACTTTAGTAATTTTTAAAGGAATTTGTTTTTTGGACTTGGTCAGCATAGGAACATTAATCTACATGGAGCTGTGTCTGAGTTAGTGGAGCTGTTGTGCCTGTCAGCAGACTGTGGAAATGGAATTGCTTGGTTCCTCGCAGCAATTGGAAAGGAAGGATGAAATCATTCCTGATTTCCTGAACATCTCTTCTGCAAATATGATACTCTTCTGAGTTTTTTAGGTAGGCGGTGTAATTCCCACTTCTCAGCTCTGGTATATAATTTTTCTAAATGACTCCTACCTATAGGTAGGAAAATGTAACTATTGCCAGTGAGATGGAAAAGGAGACAACCTTTGTTGGCCTTCGTTTTCTGGCTGAGACACATTTAGATGCCCTTATTATTCTTTGCATTCCTTGCCAAGTTCAGCTCCCCACGTGCTTTTACCTTTCTGACCCCACCCCTACACAACCAGGCAATGTCCCTACACTTTACCCAGAATGCTTATCCCTGCTTTCACTGCCTGTGCATTTCTTTCATGCCCTTTTCTTTGATCAGCATGTCTTAACTCAGCAATACTGGTCTTACTCCTTTCCTGATTTCTTACACCTGGGGATCTAAAACTCTTGGGCCCTGCGGTAAGTGTTCTTAAAAATATGACAGCTCTGTTTTGCTCCTCTTCCCCAAGGGCTGTTTTCCAGAGAGTCCTATTTACTAGCTCCTTGAACAGCTGGAATTTTGCTTTCCTAAAGTTCAGAGTCCTGAATTTACTCTTCACCTGACCCAAATCTCACAGGACTGCAAACTCCACTAATTCAATATCACTGCAGACCAGGCTACCTCCAGCCTTGACATCACTGCTTAGATCACTTGATTTGGTCACCCACAAGTGCAATATTGCTTCCCCTCCGTCAGCATTATTACCTGGCTTAAGAAGTTATCCTCAATGCACTCCTGGAGTCTCCTGGATTTGTCACACCTCACTGTGTTACTTTTTCAGCAGATGTTGGTGTGGTTGAAGTCCTCAAGCAGAATAACAGACAATATCTCCTGTGGCTGGAGTAAGAAGGCTTTGTCAACAGGCATCCCTCCATCAGAAAGCCTGCAATAGACACCAACCACAAAGTTCCTTCTTATGCCTTGGTCTCTAATACTTAGACATAAGCTTTCAACCCTTTCATGGCTGTTCTTAGAGGTAATGCTTTAAACTCCATTTCTTGATGTAAAGGAACATCTACACTTTTTCTTCCTTGATAGCTGTACTACAGTAATGGGATGCATGACATCCAGTTTTCATAATGGCAACCTATGTCACAGCTTTCCACCTGCATGGGGGCTTCTATCTCCTCCTGTCCATACTATTTGCATTGCTGTAGAGGTACTTCAGCTCAGCTGTCAACTATGTCACCTTTTCAGAGAAACAGCACTTAATGGCTGGTATTTCACCAATGTTTCCCTCTCAGCTCCTACTATCTCAGGAGCCTCTGGTCCATAAGACTTCAAGTATAGTCCAGTGTACCCAGCACTTCTCAGAACTTATCTGTGTCAGGATGGTGGAAATAAATAATTTCCCTTTATTCAGCAGCAACTCCTATTGGTAACTCTCTCCACAGTTGTTGATGCTAGCAGGTATTCTTACATTCCAATAATTTTTACACTGCAATTCCCAGAGGAGCACTCTCCAGCTATTTCATTTGTATCAGCCATCATTCTAGACTATTTGAATTGTTCTCCCAAATGCTAAACTAAAGAAAATAAAAAGTTTTGTAATTGTTATTTCTAACAACGCAACTCAGACAATGACAACACAATAGCAGTGCATTCTTCTTTTGTTAAAATGAAATATCTGATCAGGAGATGAAAGGGAAGGAAAATCCAGATGGCAAGTTACCCTCATAATAAATACCCGTGCTGAGGTGTTAAAAATGGTTCTGTCTGTGAAGGATACTGTAAGTTCTTTACTCTGGCAACATAATTTGATTAATTTTGAGTAGTTTTACAGATTTATCTTTGCATACTCATTAAAATGTGTATTGTGCATAGGAATAGTAAAACAAATACCAGAAAACAGATCAGTATGGCCCGCAGCCCTGAGAAATTCTAACAATAAATGATAAGTAAAAAATGGACAAAAAAATAAATTTCGTGAAGTAAAAAATATCAAGTTCTTTATAGTTCTGGATCATGTTTTCAAGAAATAAATATAAGCATAAATGCATCTCAAAATTTGCCTGGCCAGTGAAGCTGAAGAAGTACCCATTTCCAGGTTTTTGTATTCTACCAGCAATGGCACTGCCCCAAAACTCAACTTCTGTGTAAGGGTAGTAATATGCAATCTGGATACCACAGATGACAGAGAAGAAAACCTCTTACACATCTCACATGAAATATTTCTAAGGTCTAAACTGTGATTACTGAAAAAAATAGAAACTGGCATCAAGCAAACTAAGGTGAATCCAAGGTTTTCCTTTGGATTTGTGGCTGAGGGAGAAACTTTGCGAAAGTTTATCCTTATCCTTGATGGTCATTTTAGGAACTTTGGTGTTATTCAGGCGCTGAAATTCAGAGATAACTCTTCAAGTTGCATTACGTAAAGACCAGTTCCTGTCTATAATAAACACATTGACAACTACTGACTTCAATGGAAACAGGAGATGAGTTTCAAAAAGAAAATTTTGACCTTTGCTTTAAAGTAGTCTGATACCAAAAATGAATCCCAAAAATAAGGAGTCATACTACACAAATACTTTCTGTATGGAAAAAATAGACTAAAGAATGAAAGACAACAAAACTAAACAATAAAATGCACTGAGAAAAGGAAAGTTTAAGAATCACAGATGGATGCAAGACAAGTCACTGGGAATATGAACATACCTCACTTATGCTCAGTTTCTGTCTGAGAGAACAAAACAACTGATGCTGAATACTAAAATGAAAGACTTCATTAAATTGTGTGCAATACATCCATCAAATGTTTTGGCTATGCATTGTTTGTGATACACAGAAAGTTTGTTTCTGAACTGTTGAAGTAATCCTGTAAGAAAAGTAGCATTCATTATATGTAATAATGTGTATAATAATGATGGATCTCTACACACCACATATCTTTAATGATATGTTTTCCAAATTAGGTGACAAAGGTGCTACATTACAACAACTTTACACAAAAGTGAAAGTTTGCGTTCTGGTGTGTTGTTTAGTTTGGTTGTCTAGAGTTTTATTTGCGAACCAATTACCTACTGGCTTAAGAAAGTGAAAGGTGAAATTAGAGAAAATGTATTTTCTCTCCAGTTCACTAACCTTAGCACTGTCTAAGCACTGCTAAAAATCTCCTTTGGGAATTAATACCAGAAACACAGTAAATTAACTATGAAGAAAGAAATTAAGTCTACTGGATTTGTTTCTAAGGGGTCTGACACCATTTTGTACAGCTGCCACACAGTTTAATCTTTGCTCAGCAGCATACTTAATTTTCTTTCTATTTCCTTGTGATGTGAAAAAATGAGAAAAACCTTTGATTATTGAGTTAAAATCACATGAAACAAAGAAGAAAAATCCCAGTGTATTGAGAGGTAGCAATAACATAAAATCTTCCCATAAAATGCAATAGCTCAGGAATAGTTATTTTGTTCAACATCAATCTAGAATACAGCCCAGTTTGCCAATATGTACATACAAATTTCCTCCTTTTAATCTTTTCTGACTTCTAGTGCAACACCTCCACCTAACTAATCTCATCAAAAGGAAAAACAATCCTTTTAGAGAAGTAGCAGAAAAATTACCATGTGTTTTCAGGGGAATAATTGGCATCAGGATGTAATTCTATTAGATTATGTGTTACTATATTATAGTAGGTTAGCATCTAATTCTATTCTATTGGATAGAGCAGAGAGAACTATTAGTACCAAAAGATTAAACTGTAACACGACTAGGTAGTTAACTGGTTCATATTTAGTGAAAGCTAAAGAACACAACTACAGAAGTGATGATAATCAAAGGCTTATACCTTCTGCAAGATTAATAGCCATTATCCTTATTTTTCATTGAATTATACTAATTTATGATTTTTCCTTAACAATAAACTCAGTAGTATGTAGTAGTTGTAGTTCTGAGTCTGTTTTAATGAAGTAACATCGTGTTCAAATCTGAACACTGACATAAGTTTGTGCTTTTCATTGTGCCTCTATCAGAAGCATTTCCCAGTCAGTCTGTGAGTTATTGAGGAGCTGTCTGCCTTAAGCATGGAAACAGAATAGAAATGAAAAGTGAAAGAAGAAATATTAATTTGATTAATTTAATTTATTTATTTTACTTTATTTGTTTTCCAAGTCTTTTTTCTGAAGCTCTGTTGCAACTGGACATTAACTCCTTTTGTTTACTGTTATGACCCTTTAGGAAAGTCATATAAAGACTATTGTTGATACAAAACAGAGACAACAATGCAGTGTTAGACCCTGCAGTTCTACCTAAATAGCAATGCACTAAGAAACTAAATACTGTATTGAAATCCCATTTTAATCCTTGTTAGAATATTCCTCAAGAACAGATCAGGCTACTTCAACAAATCCAACTTGTTTTGCATTTTTGATTTAAAAAAACAACACTTATCCCCCAAGAAAGGAAAAACAGTGGAAAATCTGTACTGAAAAGCTGAAATTTCTCATTTAAAAGTTTTTCAAAATTTCAGAATGTTTTATTGTTTCACAAATCTTTTACAATGCTTTTTTATAAGTCACATAAAGACTTTTACATAGACTTTTACATATGATTTACATCAATTCTGGGTGAAAAAAAAGTAATAGAAGCCTTACAGCAAATATTTCTATGCCATGACTCATTGTGACTGGATATGATATTGTTTTGGAAAGGGAAGAGAGATTCTCTTCTGCTAAGTTGAATTTCCTCCTCCCACTATAAATCCACTAAGTAAGATATGTCTTTACCATATGTACACATCTTGTGTTAATCTTAGAACAAGGTCCTATATAAGGGCTCTTATAATAATGGAAAGAGAAATTCATACCTACTTTAAAATTTTACTGTCAAGAAACCAACAGCACAACCCTCAGAAACAAAGTCATGATATGATTCAAAGTATCCTCATGACCAGTCCTTGAACTAACTGTTACAAAGATATGTCTTCCAATTTGTTTAGGCATTATGTATCAACTTTAGAGAAGTCACACAGACAAAGCCTGATTTTATTTCTAATTCCTTTCATTACAATAAAAGACCTGAGACTTTTGTTTCAAGAAACACATTAAAACATTTTTCCTGAATTTTAGTTTTTAAAGAATTCAGATAATGAAAAAAGATATGCCAGACTCACATCTGCTGTGATATACATTAAGAGCAGCACATGGTATAAAGGTAAAATATAATTTATCTGGAAATTTACTTTTAAAAATAACAGAAAAAAAGGGAAATGCTTGTGAGGCTGAAATACTTTTGCCATTATTAATGACTGAATCTTCCTGTACATAAGAGTAGAAATAACCCTTTCTTTAATTAGTGCTATTGCATCAACTTGTTAGTAAAGTAGTAAAAGTAGTAGCCCCAAAATCATTGTGTTTGCAAGATGACTGAGTAGCTACTAGTAATCAATTCTGTTTTCACAGCATTTTCCAAGGAAATACGCAGCTGGCTAAAGCAATTCTTAGGGTATGCAACACTAAGCCAGTTATGCCTCCACACGTGAAAACTTGCAACATTATATGGAGCTGCTCTATGACAATCACTACAAATGCATTTTTCTGTAACTGAAGAGAATTCTGGAGACAATGCTGACAACAAAATTAAGATCAATGAAGCACCTTCATAAGAAACAACAGTATTAGTGTCAATGGCATACTGTCTGGAATTGTTAGTAATTACTATGTTATGGAATTGTTACAGCCTCTTTTAAGTTCACTGGATACATAGTTTGTTCCTGAAATACTCCAAGTGTGACCTCAGTCATTGATTCAGTTTAGCTTTTACCAGATCTAGTTGCTGGACATCACAAAAAATAAGCTATAAATTTACACTGAAATTTCAGAATAAATTAAGACTTGCTATTTCCTTGTTATGCAAATCACATTTACATTTCTAAAACATTATGAATAAAGAATGAAAAAAAGAATCATGACAAAAGAAGTATAACTAAAATCAGTTCTGAAATAATAGTAAGTTGACCACAGGGCAGTGGGAGATC
>VZTY01022553.1:1322-16431 GCA_013400935.1 Turnix velox | reverse complement strand
TTTCTATTTTTATAAATTGAGGAGAAAGACAGGATTTGTCAAAGTCAAGCTTTGCGATATATGCCTCTATGAATGTGTTTTATCAAAAGCAGTAAGACAGTCCCACAATCTGTTATGTAAATTTCCAAGCTTTGAGATCTCAGTGCACACACCAGTCATAAATTGCTCCACCACTGAGCACTAGCATGCTTCCCATCAACCTTCTAAGAAAAGGAAATATAAGCACAAGGTCAAGAAAGTGACCAGTCAGTCATCCTTGGCCAAAACCCTACAAAGGAAGGCAATGGGGACTGGGTCTGTGGGATTAACACCGGTATATACCATTACTCAATCTGGACGCTACCTTAGAACAGTAGTTTGGAGACCAAAGGTTTCATGTAATTCAGAAAAGTGAAAGTAGAGAAAAGAAAACCCTGATTATTGGTGGGATAGTTACAGAAAACTAGTATGAAGAAGTATCCTCACACTGGCAGAGACATCACTTGCTTTGCAGCATGCTGCAGAAGAGCAAGAAGCACACTAAGAACTTTCAGCTCTGAACTGTATTTTTAAAATATATATACTTTTAGGTTTATGTTTTTTTATTTATTGCCCTAATTTGTAAGACAGAGAAGGCATATATCTATAGTAAGGTATACAGAATGCTTCAATTTATAGAATCATAGAATAGTTTGGGTTGGAAGGGACCTCAAAGATCATCGAGCTCCAAACCCCCTGCCATAGGCAGGTTTTTGTTGTTTTGTTTTTTTTTTTTATCATCCAAAGAAGCTTGCATTTTAAAATAAATCTGAGTATAATAAAATAAAAACCGCACTAATTAATGGCTCTTCTTTTGTTGTCACCAGTCAGTCTCTATGGAAGCATTCATTGTTGACTGTAAAAGTTTCAAATGTTAGAAAACTGAAAATCTGAAAGTCTTGCCAGGGCAAGAGAGTGTGTGCTCTCAAGAGAGTGTGTGCAATCAGCCTGGGCTGATTGGCTCAGGCTGTCGCAGCTAATGTTTATGCTGTGTGTACTGGGACACTTCCAATCTTTAAATCTATGGTCATGCCATGTTATGCCCCTATTCCCATTCATACAAGTCAAATGTTCCTGATCCAGATACACATCATATCCCACTTTCCTGCACTCTAATTTCCACAGGAAGGAACATGTCATGAACAGACCACACTGCACCAATACAAACTTGATTCTTAAAAGCATCCGGACATAACTGTACTGCTCATAACTGCTCTTCACATTAATCAGAAAGTTTTCCTCAGCATTTCAGAAACTAATGACAACAGCATGATTTCTGCAGAGGATTGGAAGACATGACAAACTGAAATTTTTATGACTTTGCATGTGTTTCCTGTGCCCAGCCCCCACAGCACACACTCGCTCTTTTTTGTATTTTTAGTGACTAAAAAAGAAAAAAAAGAACTGCAACTAATTTTTTTTGCATTGTATTTTGCCTGGATGGGCTGCATTTTGTTCTTCTCTACATGTAGAAGACAGATGTATTCAGAATTAATCAATCAGTGTATTTGCATTTTCTGTTTATTGCATCTCTGCCTGTGTTGCTGTACTACTGTTATTCTCATCAACTCAGCTACATGTTGCCTTAATCTCCATGTGGCTGTAGACACATTACTTTCATAGAACTGCACACAACTGAACACGAAGAGGACACCTGTCATAAAACCATTATGAACTCATTTATTTTTAAAAGTACTATTCTGAGGAAGATACTAAAATCCATATGGAATCCATGTCTTGAATCACTTGCCCTCTAATGAGAGGTTCAGGCTTTGGCAGACATGGATTCAGGGAAATCTAGCTGCAGCCGCTCAACACCTGTCAGGAGGCCAGTAAGAAAGTGGAGGTTGGTTCTTCAGTAGCCTGGCAGAAGGATGAGAGAGAGTGGGCAGAAGAGGACTATCAGACACTGGATCAGGTCATACAATGAGACTGTGTAGCAAATTTATAGGACAAAGCCCTGAGCAATCTGCTCTGAATTTACATCTGACCCCACTGTGAGTTGGAAGTTTGTATACAGACTTCCTTCCATAATTCTTTTTTATCCTCTGGCCTATATTCTCCTAGCAAAGAGATAATGCATTTCAACAGCCTGAGCAGCTTCATATGAACTTAAAAAACATATCCTTTCAAGAGGCCTATTCACCCCATATGAACATGTATGTGTACAACAGAAAGCAGTTATGAGATTGTTCATCCATCCACACAGAAAATTAGAGTAGTCACAATCAGTCAGTCACATTTAGAAACTTCATATTGCATCTGGTTTTACTGAATCTCAGAAGTTCAAAATTTCTTGAGAACACTTAATTTTCACTTCGTGTAAGGTTCCAAAATAATCCTAATGTATACTATCCAGTGCCAGGAACATCAGCATCTAATCTCCAGCCCTGGATAAACCTGACAGCCCTTGATGTTTCACTACTAGTAGGTAAGGAAGTAACAAGTGCATCAGTCTTAATGAGGGCCTGTAAGGTGCATGCAAATAAAAATTCGTCTTGATACTCATAAACAGGAAGGAAAATACAGTAAGAATACTTTATCAAGAACAAAAACCCTGACCTTCCTTTCATCTCATTCACATCTGACACCAGATAATTAGCTTCTGAAGACACTAACATTCATTATAACAATACTCCTATATGTTCCAATGGGTACAACATACTGTTTGTATTCATAATCACACAGTCACCTCATAAACAGAGAGATAATTTAAAAGGTACAATATCCATATGCTGCAGGACTTTCATGTGTCTTTGGGATCACAAGAAAGCAGAATGCAGAAACTTGCACTGTAGAGGTGAAATTTATCCTGTGGGCACTAAATGTGATCTGAATTACAAACTCTTCTTTCACTTCAATGTAAATTACTTTCACAGGATAAGTGTTACAGAAACTCATCGGATGCATTTATCCTGGTGGATCTGGTAGTCCACCAGTCCACCATGTGCCACCAGGCACATGTCCCAGCTTGGCTGCATTAACTTCATACTATTCCAATCTTGGTTTCATTAGGAAAGGACAAGAGGTCAAGTCTTAGGACACCACCCAGTTGACTTCTCTCCTGGGTGATCAAGGTCCTATAACTTTAGGACACCTATGTTCAACTTAGTTAAACATAACCAATAACTCTGAATTTTGTATCATCTTTAGAAGCCTTACCTTGTGCTTAGCTGAGTCAATAGAAAGCCTTTGTCAATTCCACACTTCATTGTACAAAACAGGAAAGATGCTGAAGTTACAGAATCTCAAAAAATTCAATGCTTTGTGAGAAGCACATATATTCTATGAAATATCCATAAATGCTCAATAAAGTCAAAATAAAAATACTGATAGATATACTGACATTAACTTCTACATGTATTTTATAAAAAGCCTCATCACTTACATCATGTAATTTTAAATGAGAGCATTACACAGTAGCCTATGGTTAGCAGTGTAACATCTTCATTAAAATTAATATGTATTATGGAAATATAGAGTAAAAACACTTGAGTAAAACTTTGTTAAATCAATTCTTGAGAAAGCAGTATCTTTTATTTATTGCTGTTGGGTCTTTCCCCTGCATCAGAGACATGTTTCCTCCTTTTGTTCTGATTTTATTTATCATATTGTAAACAAAACATTGTAAAGCTAACCTATATGTTGTTTTGTACAAGCACTGTTTCACTCATTATATTTATCTCCTCCTTTTTTTGTGTCATTGTTTCATTATACACCTGAGGCCACCTTCTAGAAAACTTAAAAGCCTGATTGTGATTTCACACTGAGTCATTCCACTGACACTGGAGTTGCATGAGAGTAAATTACAGCATGATGAAAACCACAGTAAGACAAGCTTATGTACACTTGAGTCTACTTATAGTTGTAAAGTCAGACTGAATGAAAGAAAAAGCAGAGTACACAGATTTAAACTTTATCTTGTTTTTTTTTAATCAGCTGTTTTCATTTTGATACTCTCTAGGATGCTTTTATTTTATTCCCAAAATAGCACAACATAATTATAGTGGGAACCCACACAGGCATGAAGCATATGAATTTCATAATCAGTAAATAAAATCCCTGATGCCCTTCAGGACTCACCAAAGCACTTGTCAGTATTGTCTAAAGCTAACAGAATACCAAAAGGCAAAATCTGAGGACTGTGTTGAAAATCCATCATTGTGACGATGAACTCAGCAAAAGATAACTGCAGTTCATAAAATATAACCACCCCCAACTTTTGCCTTTTCTTAGCTTTAAATTAACTTTTAAAAACATTATGATCTGGGTCATTAGGCAAAGAATTTAAGTTAAGATAAATTGCAGTAAATCTGCATCCCTAGCATGGACCCTGTAAGAAGCCGTTGCAGCAACTGTCACTTCCAAAGAGTCATATCGCTTCTGTTCCCCCAGCAGTAGCCGTCATCCCGGCTCCACAGGAGAAGCACCAACTCCCACCTGGGCTTTCAGGGTTCTGGCACAGACAAAGTCAGGAGTACAATGGTGACCTTACTGCTGTCTAGCAACGTGCTGCCTTTATGTTTGCCAGGTGCACTCCTTTTAAATATATGGCTTTCTTAGGAGGTAATAAAGAAGTATCAGGGAAGCTGTTGCTGCAGAAGGATGCAGTGGCAACAGGAAGGTTAGTACAGGAAGGTGAATTTCATTTCCTGTTTAGAAATATAACTGCATAGCTATATGTTGTAACTGAGATGCAACTGCAATGCCAGCACATGAGTACAAGTGAACCTGATTAACAACACCAAAAAGTATTTCCTTCCTGCTTACAGGAACTGGTATAACTCCTAAACATGATCTTGCAACACAGGACTGACACCTGCCTCTTACCCTCCTTGAGACAGGAATGGGACAAATACCTATAATTCACTCTTTATGTTAATTCAAACAGAAGAAATCAAAATTTGTTTATCTCCTCCTGTACATCACTTGCAATTTGTGGAACAAATTCACCATCGCTATTAAAGATAACAACTGTTTTTCTCCAGAAAGAAAAGTTGTCTGTGCTGGTCTTAAGTAGTCAGCTCTGTGTATGTCCACTGAGGAAGAAGAGGCCTCAAATATCTAAATGCCTACATAACATCAGAAATAGCAAATATTTTCATGTAGTAAATGTGTGGTATTATCACCAGTTCATTGAATGTATTTTCCTGATTTTGGGTTTCTTCTATTTTTTTTTTTTTGGCCAAGAAAAGAAAGCCACTATTATAATATTTAAGTATGATTGACTAGCATGAAATCATACCTCAGGAAAAAGTCTTATTATCAAAGAAATGTATTACTGAGTGTATTTTCCCCACAGCAATACTTATGTGAGAAACTCAAGTCCTTTGCTACTTGTTTGTTGACTGCTAGCATGTTGGTTTCTAGCTGGTGAAACTACTCCTTCACTTGTACTCCAAAAGCACATCTATGCAGCACAAAGCTCAAGTAATTAATTTTGAGTGACCTCTAGTAAATCCTCCTACCAGTACCCTGAGCAGGAGGGGCATGCACAGCAGCAGCAGCATCATGGAGAGAGCAGCCAACAGTGGATGGTCCAAGCAGCTGGGCTTGGCAGGAGACTTGGAAAAGGTGCTGGGGGAGAGACAGGAGCTGACCTTGAGAGGAATCAAACACTGCTAGATTCCTCAGGAGAGACAGGGCTGTGAAATAACTGCAAGATCTGATTTTTTTCCTGACAGTTCAGTGCTGTGTTTCACACTGTGCTTATGCTCTTTCTGTATCAGTTTGATTATGATTTTCTTTTGATGATATTTGCATTCAAAGACTGCACCTTAGTTTTGACTATGTCTCCTAGTCTGGGAAAGCAGTATCTGTGACACAGTAGGAAAATTAAACATTGTCTGGTCAACAAACAAGCTCAAACATGTCTGCCATGGCATACTGAGCTCATCTGCTTAGTGGGACATAGTGTTCACAGCATGACAACAAAACACTTTTAATGTGTTTTCACTGGTTGGCATAGATGCTTCATTGCTGATACTCCTTCATAGGAAACTAAAAAAACAGAGACGGAAATGATTACATGCTACTACCTAGTATCTTGATCTGCTCCTCAGAAAACTGCTTAGCTGCGTACTACAGAATTTTCTAATTGTTTTGGAAAAGGAGTTATACTTCCTGAAAGAAACTGAAGATTTAAAGTCCTTGATCCAAGTCCAAGAAACTTTTACTTTCAGCATGTACAAGTTTGTGCCCTCATTTGGAGAGAGCTTAATAGTGAACTGCTTTGAAAAAATCAGTTTCCCTTTGCTATTTTAGACTAGTCCAGCCTCACTGACAAACATGTTATACTGACAGAGTACTAAAAAGTCCTGAAACATACTTTTCACTGGGATTAAGAGAAAAGAATACACCTTTCAGGTTCTCATCAGATGAAGGACAAATCTGTCACCTTCGCAGTGTAAAATAAAACTAGTTTTTTAGGTAACAGCTATTAAAGTATTAGCAAAATAAGTACAAAAATAGTAATGTGATTATTCAAGAGGTTTAAGTAAAAGTATCATATGAGTGATCCACTGCAGAAAATATGTCTTATTCCCAAAGTCCTTGGTAACAGACCAGTCCCATTTACTCATTTTGAGAGTGGATGAATATAACTCCAAATAGCCTCAAGCCCAAAGGGTCATGAAACTGCTCTATCCAAGAATCTGTTTAATTGACAGCTTACAGAGAGATGCTCCCATATGAACAATTAACTGTGCAAGGCCCACACCAGATTGAATTACATTCTCAGGATTGACAGAGATATCAAGAGATGATGTTAGGTCCAACTCCCCAGAATGGCGATTTAAAAATTTTTTTAGTTATATTAAGTTCTCTAGCTTTTGGGACATTTGAAAGCACCTAATTTATAAGACTTCCTTTTTACTTATAAATACCAGATTTAGTGTTTAATTTTAGTATTTTACTAATAAATGAATCCAAGAAGCACCTGCAGAGTTCAGGATTTTTCATTGGTTAGATAAAATTTATATCACTCACTGTCAAAGCCTAAAACACACACTCTCAATGTCTTCTTGATGGAAATTTCCTCCACATTTCAAGCAAAACAGTCACTAAATCATGTTTGACTGTTAAATTCACCTGAAAATGTATGGAAAAGAGAGAAATGTTGGTCCACTGAAGTTACTGTTTTGCTTCTCAGTGCCTGAACACTTCATATATCCATACCCACCCCCCCTACTCCTGAAAATTTAAACTGGGAAAACAAATGAGTGTGCATAAACACCCTAAGGTGATTTATGGTAAGGTATTTAAAAGGGTTATATAAGCTAAGAGCAGAACACCAATTCCTCCAAGCAGTATTTACAGTACTTAAACTGAAACTGGTGAAAATATGTGTGCTACTGTACCGCTGTTATCTTGACATAACTGAACTACATGGGTAGTTCTGAAAACATAATGTGAATAATTCATAAAACAGCTTCATGCAACTACTCTCATGACTGTTCTCATTGTCACCCATATACCTTCCCAGATAAGATACACCTGAGAGCAAGAGTAAGCCTTCTGCACAACATAATGCTCTTCAAGACCTGACTGCTCTCAAACTAATGGTAATTTGTCTTTGTATTGCTGCTATGCCACTAGGAATTCCAACTCATGCAATGGGTAACATTCAAGCTCTATAATCTGATCTCATGTCAATCTAATTCTGATTTTAAATGCCATCTTTCTTTGATTTAGGAAATATAAGTAATCAATTAATAGAAAAATAAATTTAGGATTTTTTTTTTACATTTCAGAAAAATACATACGACAGATTTAGGTTTTCTAAACCTAGTGAAGTGTAAATGTAAATATGTTTTGAATGATTTAAAAATAAAATTTAAAAAATGTTAAATCCAGGATTTAGACACTTGTATGAAGAGTGACTGCCATTTTGTACTTGAATGTTTTTAAACCTCTTTGTAGATGCACGACCATAGGGACAGCAATATGAATAGGGGCAGGGTAGGGACGGGGAGAACAGTGAGGCTGAGGAGCTCAGGGAGGAAATGTTTACTTCTGTAAGTTATCCAGAGTGATTCGCTGAGACCTTCTCAGGGTGTGGGCCTGGCAAGGCAACATTTGACTGATTCAATTTGCAAGATAATCTTCTGTGCAAAAGCCCTAGCCATTTCCATTTGCTGTATTATGCTTTTTAGCAGCCTTAATACTCCATGTTTAGCTTAGTAGAGTGTGTACAGAAAATTCCCACATTTATTTCTCACCAAGCACATTTTTAGGATCCATAATAGCATTATGCCTTAACAATGCGAACATTTGTTAGGTGCCATATGGTCACAGGCAAAACACATATTGACCGCACAAAGGGTTCCCTCAGTCTATAACACACATGACTAGTCCAACTGATATCATGAGTTGCATGCGATGATGATGCAGACCAGCTCCTCAGCAATCTTCTTAATTGAAATGGTGCATTGCTACTTACTCTGACTGAGGTTATTTCCAATCTCATATAAGTCTTTGCATAAAGTAAAACATAATGCAGTCAAATATTGGAAAAATGGGCAGAAAATTAGGAGGTTAGAAAAGAAACATAGAAATGGATTTACATTTGTTTACCAGAAGGTAGGCAAATAACAGAGGATTTCTGTTTTTAAAAAAAGTATTTTAAGTAATATGAAAGTGTAGATTAAAAATATATAAATATACAACATAGTACTTTAAAAAACTCCACAATAACTGGTTTTGTTTGCATCATTACAAACACTGTCTTTGAAGTACATTTAAGCAAGAGATTTTGCTAACCCTTAAAATCATTCAGAATTCTTCCTATGTGGAACGGTCTTGCACAAACTTACTAAGTCTGGTTTTGCATAATTTTTAAAAGTCTATTTCAGAACTTCTCTTGATCTGTTATGTCCCTGGACCAGAAAATGGTATAGCTTCACAACTTAAAAATGTGATTAAAAAAATATTAAACTGGGAAACAAGAAACACTGAATGTGCAAGATGATCCGTGTTGTGCTAAGGCTCAGCCAAGTTGGATGACATTCACAGATTTTGGGTGTGCACTCCTACAAAAACCAGAAAAGATAAACGAACAGATAGATAAATGCTGTGACAATTAAAACTACTTTAGCTTTCACAGAGAAATAGGGAATGCAAAATGGTGGTGTTTGGTAGCCTTCAGTGTAAAAGCAAGCAGAGTCCTAATTTGCTGTCACATCCCATCAAAGACAAATCTGGTCTGCCTTCTTGATGAATCAACTCAATAGTGCATGAAGACAATCCAAGAGGCAGAGGATATTAAAACTTCAGTATTTCAATACTAGTGTGAAATGCATGATGAGACATTTTGCAGGTCCCTTCATTTTTTATCATTATTGAAGAACAGGAATCTCAGCAATGTCAAATGGTACTTAAGCTATTCTAAATTTCTGAAAATGAGGCTGCATGAATTTAGCTCTAGCGACACAATTTAAAAATGCAGCCTTTAGAAAATGAACAGTGAAGGGCATTACAAACTGAAAGTATTGCAGCTATGCTAAGGAACATTGAAATTATTCCCACTTTAAAGCTTAACTAAGAGAGCTGCAAGTGTCTGTGCAAAACAAACTGATTACAGTTACTCTTCATTCCCCAAAGCTAATGACATTTTAGACAAGTATAATAAAAACTGACAGTGTCTCTGACAGTATTCCTGTGTAATGCCCTTCAGCTTACATGCACATGTTCACGCATGTATGAATGAGTGCATGGTGTACATATATGTGTTGTGTGCATATGCATTAATTTGTGAAAGATAACTATTTTAGGACATTTCAGTGTCAAGAATGCTTCATAGATAGAATTCCAGTACTACAAAAAAACCAAACGAAAACCAAAATCCATCCTAAATCTCTATTCAACAACGCAGGTTTTGCACAAAGAATGAATAGGGAAACAGATAGATGTTCAATGGTTCTTCTCAGGCCTTTCTCAGGCTTTGCCACAGCAATCAGGTTCTACCAGCACATAAGAATTGAAAGCCAGAATAAGCATTACAAATCTGTGCATGGGCTGTGAGACTTCCCTAAAGGTCAGCTGAGTCATCCCACCAGCTGTTCCTAGATGTTCAATGTGCCCCTTGGCTCAAATGCTATTCCTTTTCTTTGTTGCTTATTCCTACCAAGCTAAATGGTCCTTGTGACCATTCAGCCCACCCAGAGTAGCTTGACCTCCGTCTTCTGTAGGGTCCTGCAAGGTTGTATGTAACTGCCTAATGATTCTCAATGTGGCTTCCAAATCTCTGAAATTGGCCATCATCTCTTCAGTGGCAGGGTATCTCCTCATGTCCTTAATTCCTGACCACAATCAAGGAACCCTCTTTTGAACCCCTCCTATTGGAACCAAGTGCATACAGCCTAATATCTCTTGTATATCCACTTCACCACTGCTTTTTCTTACAGCAGCAATTTCTCCACCAATCTTGCAGGAAGGCCTCCCTGAGACAGTTTTTCATTTATGTTTATCATTACTGTGACATAATTATATTTGTGTATGACTTGTTTGCTGGGGCTTCTATCTCTGAACCTTTATGTTATAAGCATCTTTCATCTGTAATTTATGTAACCTAATGCAGCTTTATGGATAAACTAAGATTTTCCCCTGAAACATCTTTTCTCAATATAAATAATTATTTGCTTTCTTTTCTTGACCAACACAAATGCTTCTTTGCATTGGCTGGGGTAGAAAGCAGTTCTAAAGAAGGACATGGGAAAAATAGAAAATTAAATATTGCCTTGTATGAAAGAATCAACTGAAAACAATTGAAAAAAATTATAATTTAAAAATCAAAACTTGACTTAATATTTTTAATGAAAGATTTTTATTAAGTAATAACACTATTTTCTAGGGGAAATAACCCAAATTCCCCTGAACAAATCACATACAAGGTTAACAGAATTATAAAGAAAATCTGGAGGAACATAGATGTCCAAAGTGTCCAAAAAACCTGAATATTAAAAAAGTGTTAGCAAATGTAAATATTAAGAAACACTAGCTTATATAGCTAATTGACAGGGAAGAATACCGATGAGCATAGTAAGAGTCTAATATTTCAATAAAGTGTTACTATTTAAAATAAGCTTTCTTTGGATATTATGTAGGATCACAATTAATAGATTCTAGACTTAAATAACCATTAAGTAATCAAGATGAGACTTGGTCTGGGTGATGAAACTACTGAAGGATGCTCCCCACTACCAGCGAGCCCACTCATCCTGCCCTCCAGAAACCTTTTAGAGACCTCAGAGGCACCCTAAAAGAGCAACTCATAAATTCTCAAAGGAATAGTAGTTGTGAAAGATCTGTAGGACAGTCTTATAAGTTTTCCAGAAGAAGATCCATTTGTAAGGACGTGTTGCCAAGAGTGTCAGAGAAAATGTCAGATCCTAGGCATTATTTTCTAATAATGCTAAAATTTTTATTTTTTAAAAAGCAACAAAAACAAACAAAACAACATTTTTAAAAAATTACCTCAGTGATATTTATATTTTCTGGACAAACGGTGTGCATTGTACTTCTTCCAGGCTGGTTAATAAACCCATGCACTCTGCAGTTGAAGACAACAGAAACATCCTGACGACTAAGCCAGTCTTTCTATTTCTGGACAGATCAACAGCAGACTATGGCAGACTGATCCGGCAGGACCATGCAGGTCAAATGGTCACTCTTATAAATAACTGCTGATAGAGCAGAGTGCTTCAAGCATCCTGAGGAACCATAACAATGAAACTACTGCAATGTAATAAGCTAGACTGAAACACAAAAGAACTACAGAGGTGAAAAAGGTAACTGTCATTCAGCATTAGGGAGGAAGTGTACATCAGGCACTACCAAAGCTTAGAAGGTAGAAAAAGCAAAGTTCTTTGAAACATTCTACATTCTACAGCATTCTAAGTAATCAAGATGTAAGACAGCATATTAGTTCATCATAGCTACAGCTAAGCTTCTCAGAAGCAGTTGCCTATAATTTATAATAATTATTTTTTATTTATTCTTCATTTTCATCCCCTTCCTTTATACCATCCTGCACTGCCAGTTACTGTAATCTCAATTTCCATACAAATTTTTCATTTGAATTGCTTTCAGACTGTTCTCCCTATGTGAAATGGCTGGCTCATCACACAGTATCAAGTAGTTGAGACTCTCAGCTTTGAAATCCCTCTTTTCAACTTACCTTTCCCTAATATATTTTTTAATCAGCAGTTCCTAACTAAATAAATGATAACATAAAGATCCATAGAATTTCATGAGCCTGTTTCCAGGTCATCTCTAGTAAAAATCTCAAAATCAAGAGCCTGTATATGCAGTCTTTCCAATTTAGTTAATATCATCATTTGCAAGCAACTGCTGCCTGCAAGAATTTTATCACAGTCACTGGATGCTGCAGCTAACTGGTACTGGATGGGGTTCCAACTCCAATTCCAATTTCTTCAATTCCAAATTTGCCCAATCCTCAGAATAACTTGTGACCCCTTACTAGTTCCTCCAATCCGAAGAACCTAACATACCATGAGATGTGGCAGCATTTTTAAATAATCTAATTATGTTTGCTGCTCTCTTCAGTCTACATTAAAGCAGCTGTGATATATCAGAACAATATAAAATATACATAATTTTAATTCACATAATCCACTATAAAATATTTTTACATTCTAGTAAACTTTGTAGCCCTTTTAAATTGTCTTACAGTTTAATTTTTGCTAATGCACACAGAGAAGAGTTCTACAACAGGATAGGACTCAGCATTTTTAAACATAGGGGGAGAGAAGCACAGTCATATTTGCCTTAAGGACACAGAAAATGGTAATATATGATTACTTGAAGAAAGACTCACCTATACAACAAGCTCCTAACAACAGGAGTTTTTTTAAAGTCAAAATCCAGAATTGGTGGTCCTTAGGACAAAAGCAAGTGATTTATTCTGTATCTGCAAGTTTCAACCAATACTATATTTGCTCACAGCCTTTCTGACTCTGTCTTTCGGTTTGTTCATTGTCTTTCAGTTTCTTAAGAACTAAAAATAACCAGCATCTGAAGAAGAAGCTTCTTTCAAGAAAACAAACATAAACCCATAATATCAATTCAACACAAGCATTATTTCCTTCTGATGTTTTTGTCAGGATTTCAAGCTCTTCATGAAAACAGCGTATGGGTGGAGTACTGCCTGGACTGGAAAAGGCAGCA
This sequence comes from Turnix velox, assembly GCA_013400935.1. Taxonomy (NCBI): domain Eukaryota; kingdom Metazoa; phylum Chordata; class Aves; order Charadriiformes; family Turnicidae; genus Turnix; species Turnix velox. Next base: position 3,228 of record VZTY01022553.1, on the reverse strand, counting down.
ATGACCTCAGCTACAAATCTGATCAAAACAGAAGGGTCAGTGCTTTTCCAGATTATGTGTTTATGATCTGGGAATGCTTTGTGGGATGTTACTTCCTGCTATTTTTTTATTGTGGTTTATTGTTTAGTTTGTTTGGTTTTTTTAATGAAAACTGAATATTTCTGTACGACAGATTCAGGTAGAAAACAGAAATCTTCATAATTTTTTATCATATCCATTAAGTAATAATACAAAAAGACATGAAAATCTGTAGATACTTGGCTTCTGCCTGAACCTCTGGTCTACTTTCAAACAAAAACAAGGTAGTATACCTTCCAAACAGGGATGTTGTAAAGATAAATGCCTTAGAAAACTTAAGAAACTCCAATGACATACATCATTTCATGTCTGTGAACACACACACACCCCTACATTTACTTCAGTGCAATGTTAATCCACCTGGTATTACCTGCCAAATGGAAAAGAGAATCCTACTGCGCTTTTCCATTCCATTTCTCACTTCTGCATTCTCACAAAAGCCACAGCATCACTCAGGACTAAATCCTGAAATTATGAAGGTGACCAGGATAGAGTTATGAATTATTTCAGGTTAGGTCACAGTCTCATGAGGTTCATCTTATGCTAGCTTCTCCAAAAGGTCTGTCTCAGCCTAAGCTTCTCCCTCAAGGAAAAAATAGCAGGTGCATGTTTTCTATACAGCAGAAAGTGGCTTATCCTACTCAACAATCTCAACTATCTTTTCAGTCTCTGAGTGTGATTTGCAGAAAAAAAAAGTTCAGATGTATACACTCTCTTAATTTGATGTTAAAATGGGAGGGAAAAGGGAAACTAGAGAAATTAAATCATTAGATTATACATAGCTGTTTCATCTTTATTGGTGAGCAGTGCTCACTGTGGTGACAGAGACCTAGCAAAATTAAAAATCTTAAGCCGTAGTGATTTTTTTTTTCTTTAGCAATGGGTTTTTCTCAGTCTCATCCTGAAATTTTGGTCGTTGCTTATTTTTATTTTGCTTTTTGTGTTTGTGGGAAAGGAAACAATTCCTCCCCAAATAAAACGCAGCTTTAAAAGGGTAAATCAGCCATAGCACCTTATGTCCACAATTGTTGGCAATCAGCCTCGAATTTTGTCCCGTCACTGATGAAAAATGATTTCATGAGAACAGATGATCTTGTAACATTAGTTTGACACAGAATGGAAGAGGTCAGGCAAATGCAGCATATGGCTCTCAGTGAGAAGTTGTTGAATTGTATTCTTAGATTTCAGCATCTCAAGTGAAATGTTTCTATGCCAGAATATAAAGTCAGATGACAACACCTAAAAATAAATCTGAACCAAAACCAATTGCATCTTCTTAATTGTATGCAAATATCAGCTATTCACAAACATAGTTTTGGTTCTGCTGCAAAAAGGTAAAAGAAGTTCAGATAATGCTAAAATAACTTGCACTCATCCAAGTCACTTTCTTAGTAAAAGAAGTAATAGAACTGACAGTTCTGAAGGTGTAAATAAACCAAAAATAAAACAGTCTCCTTTTCACAGAATCATAGAATAGTTTGGGTTGGAAGGGACCTTAAAGATCATTGAGTTCCTGCCATAGGCAGGGACACTTCCCACTAGATCAGGCTGCTCAGTGCCATGTCCAGCCTGGCCTTAAACACTTCCAGAGAGGGGGCATCCACAACCTCCCTGGGCAACCTCTTCCAGTGCTTCACCACCCTCACTGTAAAGAATTTATTTCTTTATGTAGCCTGAATCTACCCCCTCACAATTTACATCCAATTTACATACATACGGGGGTGGAACTTGATGATCTTTAAGGTCCCTTCCAACCCAAACTATTCTATGATTCTATGATCCATTATTTCTAGTCCTCCCATCACATATCTTATGAAAAAGTCCTACC
>VZTY01022552.1:25461-38049 GCA_013400935.1 Turnix velox | reverse complement strand
CTTGCGTCGGGTAGGGTATAAAAGCGTGGCGTGGGCGGAAGTGCGCTCTTTTCTGCGGGAGCGGCGTGGAGGCAGCATGTCGCCGGTGAGTGGCCTTGAGGGGATTTTTAGGGTGGGTTAAAAGGGGTGTGAAGCGGAGGAAACCAGCTGAAAGGCTGCAGAATCTCTCCTAAAAGGAGAGGCTGAGAGAGATGGGGCTGTTCAGCTTGGAGAAGGGAAGGCTGCGAGGAGACCTCACAGAGGCCTCGCGGTGCCTGCAGGAAAGCTGGGGAGGGGGTGTTTGCCAGGGCATGGAGCCACAGGATGAGGGGCAGGGGTTTGAAACTAGAGTAGAGCAGGGTTAGATTAGACATCGAGAAGAATTTCTTCACCATAAGGGTGGTGAGACACTGTCCCAGGTTGCCTAGAGAGGTGGTGGAGGCCCTATCGGTGCCTGGAGACATCCAAGGCCAGGCTCGCTGAGGCTCTGAGCGACCTGAACTAGTGCAGGATGTCCCTGTCAATGCAGGGGGTTGGACTGGAAGGACTTTCAAGGTCTTTTCCAACCCTATAATCCTATGAATCTCGTGTTACCCGGCAGCCGGGGCCTAGGCTTGGACTGCAGTGAGCCCTGCTCTCCAGCTGGTGTCGGTCTGGGCCTTCATCTCCCCCCACTCTCTCTGATAGAAAGTTTTCGGATGTGAGTTGTTACTATTTTATTAATTGGTTTTGCTTTGTTTCTTTAGCAAAAGGACAGGAAATCCAAAAAGTCAACCTGGAAGTTTTGCCTAGACTTGACCCATCCTGTGGAAGATGGAATCTTTGATTCTGGGAACTTTGTAAGTCGTGGTTTTGCTTGTGATTGTGGTGTGTAGCACATGTACATATGTGTGTTTCTATAATAATGTAGATTTCTACAGTAGGAGAGCTTCATTACAACTAGCTTGTTACCTTTTAGTAAAGGTAACAGCTGTTTTTTAAATTAAAAGCACTTTTCAAAAGTTTCTTGGATTTAGGTGTCTTATACAAGTTGCTTGCTACCTATCCAGGTGGAGAACTAATTTAAAATGGATCCTGTTCTAACAAGAAGGGTGATATTTTCAAGTATATGCTGTAAAATCTTAATGTATCCTAAATATTTGTTATCTGGATGTAAGTAAATAGTGATTTTTAACACTGCTCTGTGGCTAGGGTCCCTTCCCTAGTTCATACCTAGGGTGCCATTCCCTAGTGTTCTATATTTTTAACGTTGAAACAGGAGCAGTTCCTGAAGGAGAAGGTTAAGGTCAATGGGAAAACTGGGAACTTGGGCAACACCGTTCACATTGAACGTTTGAAGAACAAGATCACTGTGACATCTGAGAAGCAATTTTCCAAAAGGTTGGCATCTATTTCCATCTGTTCTTTTGTGACTGTGGGTTTTGAACAGTTGTGTGTTGAACTTGATGTGGTTTTGATATCTCCTTTGTAAATATTACTACTACTTGTAAATATTAATGAAAGACTAAATTTATAGAATGGTTTGGGTTGGAAGGGACCTTAAAGATCATCTAGTTCCAACCCCCCTGCCATGGCCAGGGACACCTCCCACTAGACCAGGTTGCTCAGTGCCTCATCCAGCCTGGCCTTAAACACCTCCAGGGAGGGAGGGGGCATATACAACATCTCTGAGCATATTTTAAAATACATATTTAAATATATATTTAAGAACTGGCTACTCAATAGGAATGCTGTTATTTTTATCTTCAGGTTAAATTCCAAATAAGTTTCTTTGCCTTAGCAATGATCTTTCAAGTACTTGAAAATGGACTTAATAGTTAAATAACCTCTCCATCACTGGATAAATTTATCTTAAGTAGAAAAAGTTACAGTTACTTGGCTAATAAGGTCCTGGGACAAATGCTTTAAGCCTTTAAGGCTTTAGTTTAAAAGACAAAAATTCAAAGAGATTTATAACATTAGGTATTTTTAAAGCTACTTTTTAAAACCCAAGTCTTGAAAATTAATTCTTTCTCTAATGTAGTAATACAGAGATGATTTAAACAGAGATGAATTAAACAGGTTATTAGAAGCCTGGCAAGGAAGTATTTTAAGTGTCACACTGAGATCATGTTATAGGTGGCTCTATTATTACTTTATGGTCTTTAAATTAATGTTTACACAATACATGTTGCAAAAGAACCTTTTAATTCAAGTGAAGCCTTAAATTGCTTCATCTTTTAGGGCAGGCAACAGATGAGTGTGCTCTTCCCCTTTGTTTGCTGATACAGATGTAGCTCTTAAGTTAAACCAAAGTTTTGAAACCCTTCTCAATGCTTTTGAGGGACTGGCATTGAACTGTGCAGCCAAAAAGCATCAAATAATAAATTGTCTGTGTATGGAATGAAAATGTACTTCTGTTATATATGATATTTTTTGAATTTTTAGAAATACCTATTAGCATGCTGTTTCGCTGCATCCATGTCTATGGTGGGGTGCAGGCAGCTTTAAAGGGTGATTGATTAAACTCCTGATGTAAATTTAATCTCTTTTAAGGTACCTAAAATACCTCACAAAGAAATACCTCAAGAAGAACAACCTGAGGGACTGGCTTCGTGTGGTTGCATCAGACAAGGAGACGTATGAACTCCGCTACTTCCAGATCAGCCAGGATGAAGAAGGGTCAGAATCTGAGGAATAACAGAGGTTTAGCTTTTCTGTTCAGTAAAGGTGTACAAAAGACGAGAACATCTATTTATAAGAGCACTTAACTTATTGCTGAATAAAGATTTTTGTACCCTGTTGGACAGAGCATGGTTAGATTTCAAGACTTTTTTTCTTAAATTCTCATTAAAAACCATCACTATTTGCAGGTTTTTTTTACAATGCTGGACATCAGAGCTGCTGGAATTCCAAGTAGAAGAGAGCTCTGTCCTTTGCTTGTCCTCTACAAGCATAGGATATTTTATTCATATTGGAGCTATTTGTGACTCCTTTTAGGGCTCCTTCTGCCAATTTATATGTAGCTAATGATACAGGACAAGGGGGGATGGTTTTAAACTAGAGCAGGGTAGGTTTAGATGAGATACAAGGAAGAAGTTCTTCACCATGAGGGCAGTGAGACACTGGAACAGGTTGTTCATAGAGGTGATGAAGGCTTCATCCCTGCAGACATCCAAGGTCAGGCTTGCTGAGGCTCTGAGCAACCTCATCTAGTGCAGGATGTCCCTTAATGGACTTAATGGCTGTTGAAGTTTCCTTCCAACTTTATTCTAATAGTATTTATTTTTTTTATTATTTTAGTTAAGAAGCAGGCTTAGAAATCATCAATTGATTGCTGGATTCCTTAAAACTGGAATCTTACCAAGATTTCTTGGTAAGAAGATGTGTGAGGTTGATGTGGAAGGAGGCAGAGATGAATCTCCTCACTTGCATCAAGATAAAACACATTAAAAAAGTGCTGAGATGTGCTTTAATGTTGCCTGTGCCTGAATCCCATGAAATCCACACTAATAACTTCATGATGGTGGGTTTTATACTTCTTTTCTTTGCTCTTCTGTGATTATTTTTTTAGTGTAAGTGGAGGAACCTTCATTAAAACACAAATTGCTCCAGTTCCTATAAACTAATTCATTTTCTCATGTAAATCAAGAGCAATTTGATTGGTTTTCACTATGAAAAAGTAGTTCTTAATGATCAACTGCTGATGCAAATGCATTTCAGTGCTGCATTCTGCCAGGCTGCTTGTCATTAATTAAAATTCAGATTCCAGTGCCATGCGAGCTTTGGAATTATTAACACCATATTTGCTTAATGTAATAAAAAAGGAATGGATGTAAACTCTGGTGCTAAACTTAGGGCTCAAGTGAACCTACTAAATTATTTGATTTCCTGGTGATTTTTCACTTCTTATTTCAGCATTTGTTTCTGCTGACAGATTATTAAGAGAGCTGCCAAATACAAAGCACGTTTGTGCTACCTAAATCCAAATGACATGCTCAAAAGGGGAGATGAATGTTTTCTGCAACCTTTGGGGGTCCCATTTGTCACTTCTCATCTTGCCCAAGCAGCCATTCCTGAGGTGGCCCAGGGAAATGGGAGTTAAAGCAGTATGAGAACAGCTTGTGTGATCCCTGCCTTGTTGATGCGTTTCATTTTGCCATTTCAGAGGGAGAAAAGGAAGGCAGTAACAGAAAAATCAAGCAGTTTTGAAGCAAATACTAAAGATAAAAATCATAGAATGGTTTGGGTTAGAAGGGACCTTTAAGATCATCTAGTTCCAACCCCCTGACACCTCCCACTACACCAGGTTGCTCAATGCCTAATCCAGCCTGGCCTTAAACACCTCCAGGGAGAAGCCGCCGAAACGAGCCCTCTCTGGACAACCTCTTCCACCCTCATAGTAAAGAACTTCTTTCTTATCTCCAGCCTAAATCTCCCCTCTTCCAATTTGCATCCATTTAAAGATAAATGGGTTCTTCCTTATCTAAAATCCAGAAGGTTGCTAATGCTTTCTTAAAGTTGTTAAGTTATTGATAGTTAAATCTTATTCTTTCTTAAAGCTGCAAATAACTAGAAAACCTCTGCTGCCCTCAGGGAAGCAAAGGACACACTAACTGGTATTTAAAACACATCCTCACTTGTTTTTTTATCTCAGAATTGGGGCTTTTATGTGACAACACATCCTTTACCCTGAGCTGACACAGCAGATTAAAGTGAAAGGATCACAAACAATGCCACTATCAGAGCTAATAGGATCCTGCTGCCTTGTTACCCTTCCCTTTATCAAACAGCCTGGCAGCTCCATGTGTAGCCTGGCAGAGACAGATTGTCATTAGGCAAAAGAGGAGGAAAACAAGGATGGGCATTTCAAGCAAAGCACAACTTCATGGCTGGGTTTGAAGGAAAGCTGCCAAACTGCTTGTGTGAGTTGTATCACTCATTGATTTTCACTCTGCTGAGGGTGGTGTCTAGGAATTCCTTCCCCTGATGCCTTAAAACCTGTTAAACTTTGAAAAAAAAATCAGAATTCCAGGTTTCTGATAGCAGTAAGTACAATTCCAGCCTGCTTAGTAAATATAGGAACATTTTCTTCTTTTAGATAGCAGAAGGGGTTTAAATTTTAGTCTAATTTACAGTACAATTCCTTAGTACAGACTGCTTAATACATATAATAACATTTTCTTTCTTTAGATAGCAGAAGGGGTTTCAATTTGAGTCTTTAATTGTTGAGTATTTAAGTTTTGTGGAGGAAAAATAACTGGAGCACACAGATAAGAAGCCAATCTCAGCCAAATCTTCCAAAAAATGAGGGTTTTTTTCATAATTCCATGGATTTCACAGCTGAAGAAGGCAGGTGGCAGGGAGGGAAGGGAGCCTGTTGTTCCCATAAAGGAATTGATGCAAATTATTTGACTTTGAATCAAAGTGAGCTTTAATAATGGGCACAATTCAGCATTCCTCTGATCTTAGGGTCTAACCTCACCTCAAGGTGCCATGAGCTTCCAGATATCTTCATTTTTTTGGCTTTTTTTTTTCCCCTAGTAGAATCAAAATAACCAGTTCCATTCCTCTGTGCTTTAGAAGCTAAAAGATCCCCCAAAAGCTTGAAAACAGACCAGATTGTTAGAATTTTCCATATTTAGTGCTGGCCTAAAGCCCAGCTGGAGGGAATGATGGGCTCCTACGTCAGCTTGACCGTGAAGATGCTGAGAAAAATAATGTCCCACAGCATGAAAACCTCACAGGTGACATGAGCTGCTGCCAAGTCCCCTCCTTGTGGCTCTTCACTGGTTTCTTGATGACGCTTTTAGGATTTCCAGGAGGGATAAGCATGAAATTCAGCTTTGGGAGCAACACTTGGAAGATGCTGGGGCAGGGGGGGTCTTTCCATGACCCATTTGTGCCCTCAAAACTGCCCTCAGCATCTTGCCAAGCCCCTAAAAGTACTCTCACCATTTTTAACCCCCCAGAACTGCCCTCACTGTCTTTTTGAACCCTCAAAGCTGCTCTCAGTGTCTTTTTTGAGCCCCCAAAAATGCCCTTGACAGTTTTTTGAACCTGGGAAGACTTTCCTTTCTAGAAGGGATGAGTGTGCCATGATATATGTCTGTGTCCATGAGAAACTCTACTGGAGCTGAAAAATACTAATGAAAACCAAACACTGGAGCTTCCCCCACTCTTTACCCCAGCTTTGTTATTAATTCTTTGTTAATTAATTCATTGTCCCAATGTTTGCTGTCAGACTCCACTGACTGGCTACAAGTCCTGAAAGGTCTTTGCAGCAGCAAAGTGGACTAAAAACATAAGACAGGCACAAAAAATTGGCTTAAAAAATGTGATGTTGTATAATAATTTTTTTTTGCAGCTTAAGGGGTAATGTTTTCCCCCTCCTCTTGGCAGGAGAACTGGGACTCAATTTGCCTTTTAAATTAAGGATGTTGTGATGCCAAGAAGCTGAAGTTTTAAGCTAAATACACTGGAAAAGCTTTAAAGGATCTGAACAAAGGTCTTGGATGCTCAATGTGAGTGAGGAAGAGGCGAGGAAGTTCATGGTTAGGCACTTTACAAGCCAGAGCTGGTATCTGAGTGATAGTTAACCCTTGCTAAATTCCTTTCCCACCATAAATTTATATTTTTTTGTCCTCCAAATCCCAGCACAAAGAAATCAGCTGTGTTCTGAAGCCAAGATCATCATTTTGCTTTCCTAGGGAAAGAGGAATGACCAGGGAAAAGGATTATCTGCCTTAAGAACTGTTGGATCCCATTCTATCCCTCTGCTCTTCTTCCATCAGCCAAAGCACATCCAGCCATTAAAGAGGAATTAAAGGGGAAAAGGGGAATTAGGGAAAATAATGGGACTGTTTGCCCAATTGCTCCCTTTTTCTGTAGCCCACCACTTGGCCTTTGATTAATTTTTGTACAGGACCAATTTGAGCTCATGGATGTTCACAAGAGGGAGTGAATGTGACCATGGCACAGATAAAACTATATATATTTAGAATTATTAAATATAACAGATGTTATTTGCAACAATAATGTAAATTATGCGGAAAAATAGATGGCTAAGATAAGATCACAGAATGTCAGGGAATAGAAGGGACCTCAAGAGATGATCTAGTCCCATCTCTTTGATGGAGCAGGAACACCCAGCTCAGATCACACAGGAAGGTGTCCAGGTGAGGTTTGGATGTCTCCAGAGGAGACCTCACACTCTCTCTGAGCAGCCTGTTCATTGATTTATTGATAAAATATATGTATCATGTATAAATTAAATATATAGAGAATATAATCATAAAATGCATATGAAAATTAGATGTAAATTATAGATATAGATTTATATATAGGAGATATGTGTCTAATCATGATAGAAATGACTCTCTGAGGACAGGGGTGATGATGCTCCATCTCATTCTATCTTGCAGTGAGCACTGAGCCATTGCACAACTCCAAACATCATCAGGATTTCTCCTTAATTACACTATAGATGGTGTAATTACAGCCACAGAAGCATAATGAGGGTGCTGAGGCACTGGAAGAGGTTGCCCAGAGAGGTGGTGGAGGCCCCATCCCTGGAGATATCCAAGGCCAGGCTTGCTGAGGCTCTGAGCAACCTCATCTAGTGCAGAATGCCCCTGCTCACTGCAGGGGGTTGGACTAGATGACCTTGGAAGGTCCCTTCCAATTCAATGTGTCTGTGATAACTGTGTGGCAACCATGAGCACCACCCCTTGGCTGTGGGACAAGCCAAATGCACGTGGAGATCAGCAGGAAGGGGAAATCTGCTTTTTCTCACTAACTTCTGCCCTTCAAAACCACCTTGGAAAGCTCAGGAGGGCTCTTTCCCTCTCCCCTCCCACTCCACATCACAAAAAGAGGCACAAAACCATCAATGTTTTTGCAGGTGCAGTGCTATCTGTTGGGAGAGCAGAGCTGCAGAGTTTGGGATATCAAAATGCAGCTTTTCTGACCACCATCAGCCTAGTGAGTAAAAAAAAAAAAAACTAAAAAAAACCCCTATAAATCAATAAATTCCATTAAATCAGAAATGGACCAAAAAAACCCACCAATTTTTGCTTCAGCACTTTCCGGAAGGTCTCTTCTAAAGCTCCTTGTGATCTAGATCCATGTAAAACACTGACAACAAGATGATGGGATGCTCCTGCTCACCTGATGAAGCAGCTGCCAAAAAATAATTATATTTATGGGGAAAAAGTGTGTTAGCACAGTCCAGGAGCAAATGATGGATCCCCAGGACCAAGAGCTGGAGGGGGAAGTGTTGACAGATTATTTCTTGGGTGATTAACCAGAGTCAAAACATTCCTTGAAAACCCCTTAATTTTGGTGAAATATTTACTTTAGGCAGAGAGGTTTCCTCCCATATCTATTTCTCCACACTCTTTAGCTCACTGATTAGACATTGAATATTTTTCCTAAAGTTTTAAGCACCCAGAAGACATGGGAGTCTTCCCAAGGTGTCTCCTGGGGGGCAGAGAGGAGTTATGGGAAGAACTGTGACCCTGAGAGGATGATCCCACTCTGGCTGCATCCTGACAGTCCACTGGTTTGGAATTTCTGCCTCAGAACACAGGAATTTCGCTGTCATTAATTAAACATCCTAAAAAATTAAACACCCTAAGAAAAATAAAAGCCATGGGGTCACACCACCTGCCATCTCACCAGCAGAGTATCCTCACCCATATGTCATTCTGTGTCTGCTGCAGGAGAAATCATGGCCAAGGAAACAACATCATGTTCATCTCCAAGCTTGGAGCTTTTAACTGCCTGGAATCATGAAAACCTCTTTGACTTTATACCTAAACATCAGCTTTTATAGTGGGGAATATTTAAAATATCATCATGAACCCACACTGGCTTACCTTTCTCTTGAACAAACTTCTGAAGCCTGGTTGGGTCCCATCATAGGAAGGTGAAATGTGGCATGGAGAGGTCAAGGTGACACTCATTTATACACTTGGTTGTTGCAGTAGTCCATGTGCCATCACACACAGACTTTATTTCCCCCACACTGCATTTATCATGGAATCATAGGATGGTTTGGGTTGGAAGGGACCTTAAAGATCATTGAGTTCCAACCCTGCAGCCCAGGACTGGGTTGCCCTTCTGGGCCTCTCCGTACCCATGTATTCACCATCAAAGGAGATGATGATGCCTTTCTCCTTTGAACCTGAATCTGAGGGACCGGGACAAATGAAAGATGGTTGGTCACCCAGCAGATAAGATTTCCTAATGACTCTTGTTCCTCTGTGACTCCTCCACTCCAGCACAACTTAAGTGGCTGCATGAAAATGTCCAAAGACAAACTCTCTGTGAATTAAGCAGAGCTGCCCTGATGAGTATTTGCTGTAATTTGTTCTGCAGGCACTTAGCAAAAACACAACTGGGACAAACAGGGGAGAGCACCCAGCAAAGTAATCTGAAAATGGATCCTCTGGCAGCTTCTGAGATGCACCATTTTTAATACAATTTATAGCACAGAGTGGATGATGGACCTCAATCCTGTTGGATTTTTTTTTAATGCTGTGAAAGAAGCATCCATGTCTTTACTTCTTGGTATCTTAGCTCTTGGGATGAGTCTTACCTTTTCCTTCAGCCTGGAAGCTAAATAAAAAATAAATATCTCTTTTCCCAACAGCACCAGTGACACAAGGGAGCTCTTCTGCAGCCCCTTGTGTGGGGTTTGGCCAAAACTCCTGTGGTGGGAGTACTCAGGTCAGTCTGGAGCCAACCACCTCTGCCACATGTGTCTGTGACTATTGATTTCAGGGAAAAACCTCTGTCTGGGTGCAAAGTCTTGCCTGCAGGTTGAATTATTCCTTAACATCCATTCTGATCAAAATCCTCTCTAAAAAATGGGTAAAATAGCTCAATAGTGGGCACTGTGTGGACAGATTGCTCTTGAGCAAGATGTGCAGCCAACTTTCTCAAGATCAACCCTGGTTCTCACCTGACACACTCAACTGAGCTTCTTCATGATGTATTTCCCCTCCTTTTCATCATCACCATCACATCTGGAGCACTTTAATTCCCACTTCTTGCCTACCAAACCTTAAAGACACCTACTGCTTTGTTCTGCATCTACAAGATCTCACCAGCTTCTCCCTTCTACCTCCCTGTGCCAAACTTCTGCACCATTTCATCTCCTTCTACCTGCAGTGACCACATCTAGGGCTCAGCCAACCCAATTCACTCATAAAGGCAGTTTTGTACCACAATATTACCAAGGAAGGGTAACATTTTAGAGCAGGAGCACCCTCCTTGGCACATGAGAAGCCAGGAACCCACTAGAGACACCTCCAGCACATAAGGAACCATCCAACACTGATGAGTCAACTAAACAGCAGTGAATATTCAATAGCTTTGGAGTGGAATGAGCTATAAATTCACTATAATTAACTATAAAAACTCACAAGACAGAAAAAAATTGCATGTCTGGACACAATGTTGGGGAAACGGGTGTGTAGAGCACAATTTCCACCACCTCCAGCCCCCCTCAGCTGTGCTGGTGGTTAAAGATGCAGGTCTGAGCACAATGTGTTCCAAAAATGACTAGAAAATACTTTATAGCAGTGCTGAAAATGGATTTTTTCTTCTTCCCCCTCCTGTGAAATATAAATTGGAAATTCATTAGCTATGAGCTGCTGCAAAATAACCTTGCTCTTCAAATATTCAGCAGTCTCCTGGCTCTGGAGGACCTTGGTTAACCAGGGAGAGAGCAGAGGAGTTGTTCATTTTTTAAAACCATCCTGGAAAGAAATTACTTAAAGAGTTTCTTTCAGAGGCTTTTTTAAATTCCATTCACAAACTCTTAGTGGAGAGCAAACCTGTAGCAGCTTGGAATCATGAAGGAGATGCTGCCACAGGTTCTCACAGGCAGAAAAAGAATTGGGACGATCAAATTGTGGGTAAAACATCCCACCACCCTCTTGAGGGATGCTCAGTGGTTCTCAATGCACTGAGTAGCATCAATTCTTGGGTCTGAACCTTGCTCAGGTTCCTTCAGGTCCCTCTCCAAGGGCCAGATAGACCCAAGACTGCATGAGGACAGCCATGTGACACAGTAATGGCAATTATCCAGGCTGGACAAGGCACTGAGCAGCCTGATGTAGTGGGAGGTGTCCCTGCCTATGGCAGGACGGTTGGAAATTGATGATCTTTATGGTCACTTTCAACCAAAACTACTCTATGATTCTATGTGGAGGAGGTTGTCTGAGATGAGGGGATGTTGCTTCATGTGGGCAGGTATTTGTGACCCAAGGTGGGCTGTGCTCCATCACTGCAACATCTGAGAAAGGCTTTGGAGGGAAAGGAACCACTGAGATCCACCAATGATGGGCACAGATTTAAGGGGTGGAAGAGATGAAGAAGATCTGGGACTTTTAAACCTTCCTGGAAGTAGAAGAGTTCAATCTCCATGGCCTCAGAAAGCAATGTAAGCCATTAAACACAAGTGTCTATACATCTGCTCTTTCTAAAGCTCCATGGCCATGTCTGGGCTGTGTTTTGATTCCAAACATCCCAAAACCCCCAGAAGAACCAGGTCCATGGCTTTGACCCAGACCCCTCGCTGTCACCATGTTAAAGAGCTGCTGGGGTTGTTATCCAGAGAGCCCAGTGGACCTGATGGGCACGTTTCCAACATCATCATAGGGTTGTAATGAAACAGCTGTACAATGAAGCGGACCATGCAGGAGCAACTCAACACCACCAGAGCTGGAGCAGCCTTTGAAGTCAACACTTATCACCTCCAGCCACCACTTGTACAATCAAATCTTTTTGGCCATTTTTTTTCCCCACAAACACAGAAAAAACAGCAAGTTCCAGCACAAACAGAACATCCCCCAAGTTTCTCTGCTAATCATAAAATCATAGGGTTGGAAGGGACCTTCAAAAGTCATCTAGCCCTGCAGTGAGCAGGGACATCCTGCACTAGAAGAGGTTGCTCAGAGCCTCAGCAAGCCTGGCCTTGGTGCCTGCAGGCACCTGCCCTCCACATCTCTCTGGGCAACCATTTCCACTGTCTCACCACCCTCATGGTGAAGAACCTCTTCCTCATGTCTCATCTAACCCTGCTCTGGTCTAATTTCAAACCATTGTCCCTCATCCTGTGGCTCCTTGCCCCTCCCCAGCTTTCCTGTAGCTCCTTCAGGTACTGGAAGTCAGTATGAGATCTCCTTGGAGCCTTTTTTACTCCTAATCATTGAACAAACCCACTACAAAGGTGACCTCAAAGCCCTTGTAGGAAGTAGGGATGGGAATGAGCTGGAGCAAGGGTCATCTTGGAGGTAGGAGGACAATGCTTGGGAACATCTGTGCTGTGTCCTGCAAATGAGAGGTCTCCAGTGTGCACCAAGCAGGACACAATATTCACCTTCCCTGTCTTACCTCCCCCTGAACTTCTCCTAAAGGTTTTGAAGCTATTTTCCAATGTTGTTCCAAATTTGGCATGGCAATAGTGCTCCTGGAGTATTGCATTTGCTTCCATTTCAAGGAAGTGGTGATAAAAACCTAGAAAGGAAATCACAGAATAGATTGGGTTGGAAGGGACCTTAAAGATCATCAAGTTCCAACCCCCCTGCCATAGGCAGGGACAACTCCCAATGGGTCAGG
>VZTY01022552.1:0-19529 GCA_013400935.1 Turnix velox | reverse complement strand
CTGCTCCAGCAGAGGGGTTGGACTAGATGATGTCTTGAGGTCCCTTCCAATCCCTGACACTGTGTGGTGCTGAGCTAATTCAGGCATGTTTAGCTCAACTCAGACCTTATCAACAAGGCCACTCCTCCCACCATTTCTGTCCCTCCTGCCTTAAAGAAGAAACATTTCCCTGCAAGAGAGGCGAGGTGCCCTGGGGGAGGTGATTCCAGCCTGGCGATACAGACACATCCTCCTTTGTTCCCTGGGAAATCTGCTGATGGGAGAAAGGGACTCCTGAGAGGGGGAACCACATTTTGTGACCATTGAAACCCATGTTGCTGATGATTTGATAGCAATGGGGTGAGCCATCATTGTTTTCCCACAGGACAAGCAAGGATGGAAGGAGTCAGTGTTCTCTATCACTCCATGCAGGGTTTATCTGAGGGAAAAGACACCAAGGACAGGCTGCAGACAAAGTTTGAGTGGCAGGAGGAGAAAAGCCAAGCACAGTGGTATCATAAAAAGGTCCCTGCGTCATTAGTCATTAGCTACAAGTCACATCAGGCTGAAGAGACAAGGGGCTGCAAACAGATTCCGTGGATAAGTGCCAGGAGAAAGAGAGTTTCAATTTTACTTTTCAATTTTACTCACAAGGCTCTTGCTGATGGACAATTCTGCAGCCAAGGGCTGGATTTGCACACGAACATCCTCAAGGATGGGCAGCCAGGGAGCCATAAACTTAAAAGCAGACACCTCATCTCCTTCTGAGTGTCCTGATGCTGGCCAGCATCTCTCAGGGTTGGGACTGAATGGTTAGAGACATGTCCACTGGGGTGACAGGAGCAATTAGTGCCATAAACACATCCTCCCCCCAAAGATAAGTGAACTCTTTAGTGATTTTTCATAGCTAAAGATAGTAAAAAGCTCCTTAAGGAGTAACTGTAATTGCACAGCTCTGAGGAGGATGCATCTTCAAGATGAGCACCCCTGCAAAGTCAAAATCTGCAAGATCCAGAAGCCATTAAGCCATAAAGCAGTAAATAATAAAAATAATAATTCATAGAGCAAAACCTGCTTTGCTGGCAATGGATGGCTGCAAATGCTCAGTTGGAAGGTAATTAGGGCAGGAGAAAAATATGTATGGTGGCTGTCAGTCCCCTGCCATCAGGGGCATCTTGGGACAAGACATCTTTTAGTGTAAAAATATGACTGCCAATCTCTCCAATCTGCAGCTTAACGTAATAACATCCCTCTGGAGCAGAGCAGGGGCAGATGCACAGCAGCTAAAGTGGATTTTGCAGCCACCCGAACAGCAAAAGGGAAAAGGCAGCTCCATGGGAGTGGCAGGGAAACCAGCAGAGCTCAGCCTGGCATGCTGGAGGGGCAGGGGAGGGGGATTCATGGCTGGTCCCTCCATCCCACAGCTTTGAGTGGGGGATCCCTGCCTTTTCACAGCACAGCAAGTCAAGGAGATGCCTCCATCCTTCAGCCTGGGCTCATCTGCTTGATGACAGACAGTGTATAATGGAAATTATAGAATTATTTAGGATGGAAATTATCTTCTGTGGCAATTAAGGGGAAATCTAGCTCCAATTCCCCTGCCAGGGACACCTCCCACCAGTCCAGATTGCTCTAAATCACATCCAGCCTGGCCTTAAACACCTCTAAGGATTGAAGGAGCATCCACAACCTCTCTGGGCAATCTCTTCCAGTGTCTCACCACCCCCATCATAAAGAATTTCGTTCTTCTATCCACCTTTATCTCCCCTGTTCCAATTTGCCTTCCTGTGTGACCTGATCTGGGCATCCCTGCTCCAGCAGGGAGATGAAATGAGACTCGACCATCTCTTGAGGTCCCTTCCAATCCCTGACATCCTGACATCTTATTTATACATTAGCCTTAAATTTTTCTGCATCATGTACAGCATAATTTCAAATAACATCTATTATGTTTAATAATTCTAAATAAAAAATACATGGCTCCTTCCAATCCCTGGCATGATTCTGTGTTTCATCCTTCTCATTGCCTCAGAGTTGGAATGGCCCACCCAGCCCAAGGACAAGGGATTGCTAACAGCCTTACAGCAAGCATAAAGTATCTTAGAGAGACTCTGAAAATATAAGTAACAGCATGATCCAAAAGCACCAAATGCATTAAGTAATTAAACTAGACAATGGAGTCGTGGTAATTTTAAATGTAAGCTGGAAGGCAGTCTAGGTTCCCAAGGCAATGCATCCTTTTCTGTTCAAAATAAAACATTTCTACACATCACCAGAGAATTTAAGACCACTCAAACTACCTTGAAGAGCCTCTCTCAACATAAGAAGAACATTGGGCTGTTGGAGCAGGTCCAGAGAAGAGGCATGAAGATGATGAGAGTGCTGGAGCATCTCCTTTATGAGGACATGCTGAAGGAGTTGGGGTTGCTCAGCCTGGAGAAGAGAAGGCTCCGGGGGAACTTCTCAGTGCCTGAAGTGGGTTACAGAAAGGCTGGGGTAGGACTTTTTAATAGGGTCCAGGATGGCAGGACTAGGAGTAATGGATGCAAATTAGAAGAGGGGAGATTAAGGCTGGATAGAAGAAGGAAATTCTTTGCTGTGGGGGTGGTTTGACACTGGAAGAGGTTGCCCAGAGAGATTGTGGATGCCCCCTCAATCCCTGGAGGTGTTTAAGGCCAGGTTGGATGAGGCATTGAGCAACCTGGTCTAGTGGGAGATATCCCTGCCCATGGCAGGGGGGTTAGAAAAAGATGATCTTGAAGGTCCCATCCAACCCAAACCATTCTATAATTCTATGAGAAGCTCTTAGGGCACCAAGCAGAGAAGAAACACTTCTGACTGTAAAGAAGCAACTCTTCCATCTCCTTTTCTTCCTTTTTCTCTAATAAAATTGATTTTTTTCCAAGATCTGCAAAGGTTACAAGCACACTCATGTTTCAGCATCAGCCTCTCTGCTGGCAGCTCACCTCCCCAAGTACACAGGGGCTACTTGCTAGCTAAATTTTCACATCCATTTGTGAGTCTAATTAAAGCTTTCCTTCTTTTTTTTTTAATTTTTTTTTGTTACATGAGCAGCAGAGCTGCTAATTAACTGCCCAAAATTATACTGAGGATCCAGTATCTGCTGTGCAGCTACCTGGTTGCTCATCAGCTTCCCAGGGTGATTGCAGCAATAGCAGAGAAAAAGAGGATGGAGGAAAAAAATCCATCAGGTTTTGGAAACAGTATGGGCTTGGGAGTATCTCTCACCTGAATTACATAAACACATCAACAAATTATAACATAAATAAACAAATAAATACAGAAATTTGGTATCCAAAGGAGATTGCAACCCAAACCCACCAAGCATTATCCTTTCTTCCTTCTCCAAATGCTGGGAAATGCAAAAAAATCATAGAATTATAGGGTTGGAAGGAACCTTCAGGGTTCATATAGTCAAACCCCTGCAGTGAGCAGGGACATCCTGCACTAGATCAGGTTGCTCAGAGCCTCTGGTCTTGAATGTCTCCAGAGATGGGGTCTCCACCACTTCAGTGTTGTCCCAGTGTCTCACCAGAACAGAAAAAGAGGAAAATATGAAATTTACTATTCATTCAATCCTTGAAAAGTCATTACAGACACTCCCAACTTTTTCTCCGATCCCCCTGCAGCTCTTTTCCTTAAAAATTAATCAGGAAAAAGCAATATCAGACACTCTCCCAGTTTGCTAAAAGCACTTTTAGTTTTTGTTTTTTTTTCTCTCCCTGGTGGTGCTGACACAGTGGAAAAGGACAAACCCTGTTTAGACTAAATTTTACATGCTGGGAGAGCCATCCTGTCTGCAATCCTGAGAATCCCTGTGATCAGAATTCCTTATTTCTGCTGCAAGGGACTCTTCAGCCCTTGGGAGGGGTAGGAAACACACACCAAATCCCTATAGAATACAGGAAAAAGTGCAATGGCAAATGGCTCCTCAAAATTTGGATGATTTGGGTTAATTTTCTGATTTATCTTCTTTACCAGACTTGGTGACCAGGAGAGGAGAGGGGTCAGGGCACGTGGCATGTGTTGTATTTTAGGAGCATTTTGGGAAGAGCTGCTTTTAATTGATCCATATGTCTGAAAGGCTTTCTGGATAAAATATGAAATGCCAGAAGTTGGAGCACTGGTTAATGAAGTGAGAAATTCAGGCAAGATGAATGTTGCTTATCCAATGGAAATTATTTCATAAATTGCCCTATAATGAACTGCCCGAAACCCATTGGCAGAGCTACCAAGACATCTACAAGCAGAAAAGATGATTGCACAAGAATTAGGGCTTTCCTTTCCTCCTGGAAAACCCTTGTGGCCCCACCAGCAACCTGAAGGACCAGAGATGTCATAAAACCTCCTTCTTGCTCCTTGAAGACCACCCCATTGCTGGGCAGATGGACTTTTGCTGACAGGGTGAAGCCTTGACTTGGGGAAATTTGTTTCCTGATGCTTCTTGAGGGTACATTTCACAGGAGCTTTGAGGAACAAACAAAAAGCCTAGAAAATTTGACTCTGCCTGAGCAGGAACATGCCTGCTCCATCACATCCCTCCTCAACTCCAAAAGAAACCCACATTCTTCAGAAGAATCCTTGTGGTGACTCTTCTGGTCCTTCTTGAGGAACCAAGGAGGGGGTGACACTTCTGGTCTTTCTTGAGGAACCAAGGAGGGCTTCAGAAAGGTGTTTCCCAGCCAAAAATACCTTTTTCTATGCTTGGATTTTTTAATTTTTTTTTTTAAACACTGCTCATTTGTCTTCAGTTGTTGTTTATGTTTTGCCCACTAAGTGGAGCTGGGGATTCTCCCATATTTCCCCTCTCAGGATGATGCCAACACTCCTAGTTCTCCTGGAAACGTGTCTACAGCTCTCCCACACCCCACAGATCACCCACAGAACACTAATATGTTGCTTGCTAGTCCTTCACCTGCTTTCCACCACAGAACTTTGAGATTCTTCCCTCTTTTTCTATAGTGATTTTGAACCCAAGCCTGTGCCAGTGAGCATGTGAACATCCTCTCTTTCAGAAGATAAAGAGTTCTTCAAGTCCCTGCTTTTTTTTTCACAGCTTCTATTAAACTTTCTTATGTCTACAGGTACTGAAAGCAACACCTATAAGCATAGACTTCCCAAGAACCACCTCATAACTTGATTTATTATGGGGTTTTTTAAATCTGCTTTATAGAAATGACCTAAAAACACCTATAGTATCATGTGCCAGACTTCAAGAGTGTGATCTACCACAAAAAAGTTGAGTTCAACCATTAAAGATGGCTCTTTGCTTCACTAGAACCCACCCAAAACCTGTGCCAGGTTGTATATTCCCAGTGAGACTTCCCTGGGAATTTGGGAAAGCAATAAAAGCATCCCCAGGCCACCACCTTTTCTGCTACCACGTCAGAAACAACCCCAGAGGAGGGGAGATGGTGCCTCCAGAGAAAACAGGGGACATGGAAATAAACCAGGACAAAATTACAGCTCCAAAAAATGAAAAAAAAAAAATCCATTGCATTAGCCTGCAATGGAAAGATAATTAGGAAATTGCTTTTTGTGCTAATGATTCATATCTAGCTGGGCAGGAGCTATGGCAGGAACATGACTTTAATTTAACCTAATACAGCAGGGAAGAAACACATTTTGTAATACTTTAATGCCCAGGAATGGGATATTCCCAGTGTGCTGGCTCTCTCCTTCCAGTCCCTTCTCCCCAAGCTCCCCCCATCTCAGACAAGAGATGACCTGAAAAATAAAAGGAACAAGAGCTAATTTTCCTTAATGTCATTTGCAATGATGCAGGTTCAAATCAAAACAGTTGGGCTGGTGGGATTATTTGCCACAAATTTGATTAGGATTTCAATTTGTTATTTACAATAGGATCTTCTAATTGGTGAGCCTAGATAATAACAGATGAGAACACTGAGACCTGACACTGAGATTGGTCCACGTGGTTCTCCTACCCTGAAAAAAACCCCTGATGTTAGTTCAGATGTTGGATTTTCCTGCAGAATAACCCCCTCCTGGCAGTCACACTTACAGGAAAAGTTCAATCCTTTCTGTCTAACCAACACTTCTCCACACAGTGTTGAGAAGCTGGAAGAAGAGGGTGAAGGACACCTCTACCTGCATTTAATCTGCTTTTTGCTTTCATCCACCACTTGTCTGTGGAGTGGGAGCTGCTGGGAGGAGTTGGGGCTTGCCAAAGGTTAGATAATAAACCCTAAACCTTCTCCTGAAACACTCTTTGTCAAAGCAGGGATGAAGAAGACTGGAAGCTCAGTTAAACTAGAAATTACCACTTCAGTGTGACTGAAGTCCTCATTCCTCCAGTCTCTTGCTGTTGAGTAAATCAGAAGTGGGGTAGTTAGGCACACAGTTAAGAAAAACATTGGATTTTATACTCCAAATATTTCCAAACAAGGATTTTTTTTCCCATAGCAGCCACTCAAATTGAATGTTCATTGGAAACAAAGATCTTAAAATACACCAAGGACAGATTTCATTCAAGAAGGGGCTTCCTGCACTTCAGTTTTACAAAAATGCTGTGGGGTTGAATCTAGATTTCTGAATTATCTCATCTTCATTGTTACCACCATGGAGGGGAATGAGCAATTCATTTCAACCCAAAATCCTTTTACTGGCTGAATTCTCTGATCAGAACAAGGACAGACATCTGCTTCCAGCCTCCCAGCTCTTCCCTGATGGCCGCATCTACCAGCAGAAGGAATCCCACTCTCTATTCCCTTCAGTGCCCAGAGAAAAGCTTCTTTTTCAGGCTCCCATTTTCCCTGCTAATTCCCCTTTTTCATTTTGTCCTTGGCTCCAGGGGTAGCACCACCAGATCTGCTCCCTTTCTTAGAGGAGAACTGGAGTCATCTTAGAGGAAAGACTGAATCCTAGTTTTACCTTCACCTGCACCAGCCAGTGCCCAGGGAAAATTCAAAATGCAGATCCTTTGGAAAAAGAAGAAAACAATTTCTTGCACTGGTTTGGATTTTTCAGCTCTTCTAATGAGAACTCAAATTTTGCCTTTTGGGATGAACAAGTTCTCCACAGCTTCTGGGAAACTGGGGATCTGATGCTGTGCAAGGCAGAGGTGTAAAATGTTGTGTCCAACTGAAATCCTCTTGGAAACAGGTGACCCCATTCAAATCATAAGGTTGGAAGGGACCTTCAAGGATCATCTAGTCCAACTCCCTGCAGTGAGCAGGGACATCCTGCACTAGATGAGGTTGCTCAGAGCCTCAGCAAGCCTGGCCTTGGATGTCTCCAGGGATGGTGCTTCCAACACACTCCAGTGTCTCACCACCCTCATAAGGAAGAATTTCTTCCTAATGTCTAATCTAACCCTGCTCTTCTCTAGTTTCAAACCACTTCCCCTTGTCCTATAACCCCATGATCTGACAAACATCCCCTCCCCAGCTTTCCTGTATCCCCTCCAGGTACTGGGGGGCCACTGAGATTTCCCAGAGCCTTTTCTTTTTCAGGTTGAGAAGCCCCAGTTCTCATCCTGTCCTGGTAGGAGAGATGTTCCAGCTCTTTGATCATCTTTGTGGCCCTCCTGGTCCATGTTAGAGAGGGTCTCCTCAAGTCATTCAGACTAGGCTGCCAGGGTTAAAGCTCTTAGGTACCCAATGCATCATGTCTTTTCCTGGAAACAGGCTCTCTAGAAAAATAAACCAGGCTGTTCATCCCAACCTTCTGGCACTCCACCAGCTTGCACAGCCTGCCCTTCTCCCTCCTCTCATGCTCCAAACTGGGAGGCTTTGTGTCTGCAGTGCCCTCCTGCAGCTGGCAACACCCCACTTTGTGTCTGACAAACACTGACAGCTTTATTTCTTGTTTGTTCAGTGGGGGGAAGATCCTCAACATCCCAGCTTCAACCCAGCATTGTGGTTCCTGGCTGGCAGAAATGTAAATAACCAAGAAATTTCATGCTTTTTAATTACCTGGAGGCTTCTGTTTTAATCTGGTGAATCCTCTGAGGTGATAAAAGTAATGTTGCCATGGGAACCCTATCTAACAGGAAAGGTAGCACCAGTCTGGCTTGTAAACAATGGGGAAACTGGTGCAGTGAAGGGATTTTTCAGTCTCTTGGCACTGACCTGACTTCACATGGGAAGTTTGGATGGGTGTCATGGCTTCATGTGTGTGAAAGAGGCAGAGATTTCACCTGGAGCATCCCCTATGGGCATCTTGGAAGTGCACATGAATGTTTCCCCTATATCAGCATACCACCAGCAGCACAATTCTATCCTGTGCCTCTCTCTTCAGTGCTTTATCTCAAGAATGTTTAAAGACAAGGGTTTAGCACTTTGATCATCTCCTGCTTCTCCTGTGTGAAGCTCCAGTCATGCCCAGATGGACACATGCTGACTAATTTGTCCCCAAGGGGCAGGACAGGCATCTTCTGTTTTGCCTGGAGCTCTCCTCAATCATCCCAGCCTGCAATCAGTGTTAGTGCCAGGGATGCACCATGAAAGGGTTTATTAATTTACTGAGTGGATGTGCTGATAAGGGTCCCCTGATAACCAGCAATAAATAAAGCAATCACCACAATATGTTCCAATATATTAACAAATTTTCCATGCTATAAAATCTTCCTCCCCCCTTCATTTCTCAGATTAAAAGGACCTCACCCCCAAGGATATTTCTCATTTTGGTTTGCTTAAGTACATGATGCTCAGTGCATGTCTGTTGCATTTTATGATAGACCTGACTCATAGAATCATAGAATGGTTTGGGTTGGAAGGGACCTTCAAGATCATCTAGTTCTAACCCCCCTGCCATGGGCAAGGACACCTCCCACTGGACCAGGTTGCTCAATGCCTCATCCAGCCTGGCCTTAAACACCTCCAGGGATTGAGGGGGCATCCACAACCTCTCTGGCCAACCTGTTCCACCCACCCTCACAATAAAAAACTTCCTTTTTATATCAAAGTAATCACTGCAGCACATTGACACTGTTGGCTGGAATAATAATCTGTAAAACAAATGTATTTGTGCAGCATATATATCTTAAGGTTGGCCCAACAAGGGTTTTCTTTGCAGATAAATTATTTCAGCTGCCAAAAATTTACAGTTCCCTGTGGAAATTATGTCCATGGAAACCATACTTTTGATAAGCAATGAAGCAGAAATATGTTACCCATCTCTGCATAATAACCTGTGGGTGAGCAGCTTATACAGTAGGAGGATGTAGAGTTTTCCAGCTTATGAAATAAAATCCAGGTTTTTTTCAGTGATCACCACACAGATACATGGCAGAAGATGAGTTCTCTTTAGAGAATGAGTTTAAAGCTTTTAGAAGCATTTAATGAACATTAATTAATTAATTAATTCTGTCTTCTCAGCACTTTCTGATGGAGAAGAACAGCAGCTCACACTCTCAGAAGTAAGATTTTTAGTCCCCACCATCCATGAAGTCATGAAACAATAGAGTCATGTTTCAAGCTTCTTTGCCAGACAACTAGGAACTTATGCAAAAAAGAGCTGAGTGTCTCCTGTTTGCTATTAAATATCATGTCAAACTTTGTGTGACATGGAATTCCAATTAAAACCTGACTATCTGGTGACAGACAAGAGTGGGTGACATCCAGCTGAAAGCATGCCAGCCCCTGGAAGTCCTGTTTTAGCCCCTGGAAGGCTGACCTAGTGCTGTCACAGATATTTCTATTCTAAGTAGCCCATGATGACACCACCATGGCCTTGTGGTGTTCTTTTTATTGTCCTGGAATATCTTCAAAAAGATACATTTGCTTGGGGGTGGGAGATAAAATGGGAAATAAATTTTAATGAAAAATTAGTACAGAAGTGATTACACAGAAGGAAATGAAACCCAGAGTGTTATGTCTGGCAAATCTCCTGCAGCCCTTTGGACAAACTAGTGATTTTAAAAGGGAAAAAAGCCCACAAAGAACTGGAAGACAGGGCATAACCCACAAAACAAAGCTATAGCCCCAGCCAAAATAAAAAACTTCCCTGGAAAGTATGTTTGGTTTGGGTTAGTTGGAGCAGGTTTGGATGCTACCATGGAGCTTGAATGATGGTGACACTGCAGACTAGCCCAGTGGGCTACTGGTTGTGAGAGACTTGTGTTTGCCCTGGTGACCTCTCTGATCTGTCTACACCTTATTCCAACCTTATTAGGTTTCAGCCTAAACCTACACCAAAGCAAAAGTCTCACATAAAAAGATTGCAGCTCTGAAAAAGTTTTTTAATTCATAAAACCTTTCTAAATGGGCAGGAAGGAAGAAGATAGTCCACGTCTGGAGGACAATGAGGATGCCAGGAACTGCATGTTCAGTTCCTTGCTATCCTAAGACCTTCAGCTCATCCATAAATTCTGGTGACTCTCTGTTGCTGCAGCATTGCACAAGCTTAATGCCCAGCAACACCAATTTTTAATTATCACCAAAAATAGAGTGATACCTTCATGCAGACTTTGAGCTGCTCACAGACCTACTCAGAATCACAACAAGGGGTTGATCTAGGAGCAAACTGGAAGAGGGGAGATTAGGGCTGGATAGAAGAAAGAAGTTCTTCGTGGTGGGGTTGGTGAGACACTGGAACAGGTAGCCCAGAGAGGTTGTGGATACCCTTTTCCTCCCTGGAAGTGTTTAAGACCAGGCTGGATGAGGCACTGAGCAACCTGGTCTGGTGGGAGGTGTCACTCCCCATGGCAGGGTGGTTGGAACTAGATGATCTTGAAGGTCCCTTCCAACCCAAACCATTCTATGATTCTTTCTCTGCTCTGGAGGGTAAATGGACCAGCTAATTTTGTCCAGAAGAAGCCATAAGTGTCCACAGAGGTCATAACCCTACAAAGGGGCATTAACCAGCCTCCAAGCTGTGATCTGTGAACCTCTACCAGTTGTTCTTAAAACATTAATCTACCTAAGGACTCGAGTTTACTAACCTCTGCAATGCAAATCATACCTGTTTGTAGATCCACGGGACTGAAACCACAAACTGCTTATTTTCTAGACATTAAATTTCAGTATAAAATGGCAAACCCCATTGTGAAAACTACCCACTTGGTAGAGCAGCTGAGCACTAAAGCTGTTGGCACAGGCTCCTGCCTGGCTCCACCTCATCATTCCACACTGAGCTGAAGCACAACCACAAAAGCAGGAATTAACAGAGCTGCTGCAGAACATAGAATCATACAATAGTTCAGGTTGGAAGAGACCTTAAAGATCATCAAGTTCCAACCCCCCTGCCATGGGCAGGGACACCTCCCACTAGATCAGGTTGCTCAGTGCCTCATCCAGCCTTAAACCCCTCCAGGGATTGAGGGGGCATCCACAACCTCTCTGCACAACCTGTTCCAGTGTCTCTCCACCCCCACAGTAAAGAATTTCCTTCTTCTATCCAGCCTGAATCTCCCTTCTTCCAATTTATATCCATTATTCATGCCATACCACAATGAAATGCAGCTGTCTGAAAGGTTCTTGTCTAGTCTAAGACCTCATCCAGGTTCTCCACAGCCAGAAAATCACTTTCTGAGAACAATGCATCACATAGAATCACAGAATGGTCTAAGTTGGAAGGGCCCTTTCAGATCATCAAGTCCAACCATGGATCTAACTGACAAGAACCATCTCTCCAAGCTCTATGTCTACTTGTCTCTTAAATACTTCCAGGGATGATGCCTCAGCCCCTGCCCTGGGCAGCCTGTTCCAATGCTTGACAACCCTTTCAGTGTAAAAATTTTTCCTAATATCCTCCTACTGCAATTTTAAGCTGTTTCCTCTTGTCCTGATCACCTGCCTTACACTGGCATGAACTCCAGCACTTCCTATAGAAATTTCCTGGATCAGACATGAGTCATGGAGTGATTCAGGTGCCTAAACACGAGTGTTTGGTGACTCAGAGGGGTCACAGCCTATGTGGTAAAAGCTAACTTGAAAGCCATTTTGAATTAAATGAAACAGACATCTTTTTAAGGATGATTATTACCAACTTTTATGTTTCCCTAGAGAATTTTTTTCATGTTTTGGATGATGCAGTGGCAACAAACAGCATCTTTGAAACAAAGCGAAATTATTTATTCCTACAGACACAACCATCAGGGGCAGAGGGTTAAAACAGAGTGGGTTCTTATTTTGCCTCAGAATTTCCCTTGAGCTTAGTTGTGTCCACTCTATATTCCTGTTATCCTGCTTCTCATGCCCACATTTCATGTGCTGACACTCTCCTCTCTTGATTCCCTGCTTCCTTAACTCAACTCAATTCGTTTTAAAACCATAAAGTTTCTCACCCTCTGCAACAAAGGAGATGGTTTCCTGCCTGGAAAGAGATGTCCATTACAAGGCAAGCAACAGTGGAGGAGAATTTGATGTTATCTTGTGAAACCCAAGATGACTTGAAGCAACTGCCAGCAAGCAAAACACCACACAGAGGTCAGGAATAGAATTAAAAACAAATGGAGCAACTCCCTTATGAGGACAGGCTGAAGGAGTTGGGTTCGCTCAGCCAGAAGGCTCAGGGGGGACCTCAGAGTGGCTTCTCAATGCCTGAAGTGGGCTACAGAAAGGCTGGGGTAAGACTTTTTAATAGGGTCCAGGATAGCAGGACTAGGAGGAATGGATGCAAATTGGAAGAGGGGAGATTTAGGCTGGATAGAAGAAAGAAATTCCTTATGATGAGGGTGGTCAGACACTGGAAGAGGTTGCCCAGATTGGTTGTAGAGGTGTTAAAGGCCAGGCTGGATGAGTCATTGAGCAACCTGTTCTAGTGGGAGGTGTCCCATGGCAGGGGATTGGAACTAGATGATTTTTAAGGTCACTTCCAACCCAAACCATTCTCTGATTCTAAATATTTGCAATATCAAATCTGAACCTAAACCATCAGTGCTCCAGCTCTGAAGGAAACTCATACAAACACCAGTTGGACTGGGTTTTTCTGTGAGACAACTGATTTCATGCCTCATCTGCAATAACACTTTTGACTCCCAAGAATAATTTTAATCCTGTCCCCTAATTCACACCCCTTAACACTCAGAAATGATTGGAGTGGCACCACATGAAGTAATCAGCTTCAAGCACTGAACATAAAGCTCAGCAGTTTCTGTCCAAGGAAGAACATAACATCAACAAATTTGTTAGCAGGGTTGCCCTTTAGAGACTGCCTATGGATTTTCTGTTGACAAAAGTATTTCATCTATTCCCATGGTATTTGCCCAGTGTATTCCCTGCAACATCAAAAGGAAGAAGACAATAAAGACACTGCCTTCATAATCCTTATGCACCTCATGGCTTGTATGAGGCTCTCTGAGCCTTTTTTCATTTGGCTTTTTGATACATCAGAAATAATTTATTTTGGGTCAAATCCAGAAGGCTTTATTGAGGCAGTGATTTATTGCCTCCAAGTGACCAGATCTTGAAAGAATCCTCAAATCCCCAGTGAGCAAACCATCAATTCAATCAGGCTGCCTCTCTGCTACCAGATTAATTGTGTTTGGGATGGTTCTCTGAGATTTTGGCCAGCTGGCACAAGATGACCTGTGTCTATAATTCTTAACTCTCTGAATCAGCAAAATAAAAAAATTTGGGAGCAAATTGCTTTTGGGAAGGGTGTCTAACCTTTCTGCCCATTGTCTGGAGGACATTCATTGCCAAAAGTGTGCCATGGATGGCTCCAAACTCTAAACTCCTTCATGACAGAACATGATTCCTAAATCCTTGAACATGAACACAATTTTAGCCTCAAAGTCCAACTTGGGTCAACACTTCTTACTAAATTCTTGGTATTTCTCCAGCTATAACATCTTCTCAATGCAGCTGATAGATAAATATGATCAATTCTTTTATGGTCCACCATGCTACTCTCTCTCTTCATCAAATCCCTCATGAGAGTGAGAGAAAGCATGAAGAGAATAGAATAAATTGACACTACTGACAAAATAACACTGTGAAATAATCCAGCTGGTCCAATATGTTGGGGACTGAACATATTGCTGCCCCTGAGCAGCAGCAGAGGAGCTGATCTGGGCTTTGGCTGCCTCAGCAATGTGCACAACCCATGGTGTAATGCCTTTGCTCATCTTGCTGCCTGCTCCTCATCCTTGGGCACAGCTCTAAGGGATGACTAATGCCACATTCCATTTTTTTAATAGGGTTTTGCATCCTTTATATTGTATTTTTACACCAGTCTGAACAGGGAGAACCTGTACTGAAGAAATGGGAAGGACAGCCAAAGCTTAGATGGACTCCTGGGCTTCTTGCTGGTGGTGGCTCAGAAATCATCCCCCCAGAAGGTCCTGCTCAAGGAAGCACTTTTAATTTAAGTCATTTATTTAAAAGCATTCACCACTTGCTCCAGCACCTTCTCCCTTCAGAGATCTCACAAAAACACCAAAGGGAATATTAAACTCATACCTGGAGTTAAGCTTATTGCTTCCCTTTCCTGAATTCCTGCCTTCCACCTGGCTGAAATTTACTCTCTCTCTGGACCTGGGGATAGCTGAAGGAGTGGAAAAACATGCATCCAGATCTGGGTCAAGATTTTGCATACTCAAAAACCTGAGGAGGATTCAGGTAAACACAGCATTTTTAAGAAACATAGAATAGAACCACAGAATGGTTTGGGTTGGAAGGAACCTTCAAGATCATCTAGTTCCAACCCCCCCGGGCATGGCCAGGGGCACCTCCCATTAGACCAGGTTGCTCAATACCTCATCTAGCCTGGCCTTAAACACCTCCAGGGATTGAGGGGGCATCCACAACCTCTCTGGGCAACACATTCCAGTGTCTCATCACCCTCACAGGAAAGACTTTCTTTCTTAGATCCAGCCTAAATCTCCCCTCTTCCAATTTGCATCCATTACTCTTGATTGTATGGTTTGGACCTGCCCTCCCCTTTGATCATCCACTGGGGCTCAGGTGAGAGTTCAGGGACAGCATTCACTAAATATTAAAAGAAAAGAAACTGTACAAGATTGAAAGTACCTTAAGCAATATCAAAAGCTCCCTGTCCTGCCTTGCAAGCTGCAAGTAGCAAGGTTACTCAAGCTTTTAAGAGAAGGATTTAGGGGTGTCAATGGATGAGAAACTCAACATAAGCCAGCAGTGTGTGCTTGCAGCCCAGAAGCCAATCCTGGGCTGCACCAAGAGAACCTGGACCTGGGGGCAAGAACATCTGCCCACATGAAGCAACATCCCCACATCTCTGACAACCTCCTCCACATAGAATCATAGAATAGTCTTGGTTGAAAGGGACCTTAAATATCATTGATTTCCCCCTGCCACCTCCCACTACATCAGGCTGTTCAGTGCCTTGTCCAGCCTGGATAATTGCCATTACTGTGTCACATGGCTGTCCTCATGCAGTCTTGGGTCTTACTGACCCTTGGAGGGGGGACCTGCAGGAACCTGAGCAAGGTTCAGACCTAAGGATTGATGCTACTCAGTGTATTGAGAACCACTGAGCATCCCTCAAGAGGGTGGTGGGATGTTTCACCCACAATTTGATCATCCCAATTCTTTATCTTTCTACCTATGTGAGCAGCAGAACATGTGGCAGCATCTCCTTCATGATTCCAAGCTGCTACAGGTTTGTTCTTCACTACGAGTTTGTGAATGGATTTAAAAACAACCTCTGAAAGAAACTCTTTAAGTAATTTCTTTCCAGGATGGTTTTAAAAAATGAACAGCTGCTCCAAGAGAAGTGTGACCAGCAGGTCAAGGGAGGGCATTTTGCCCCTCTACTGGGCTCTGGTGAGACCCCAACTGGAGTTACTGTGGCCAGTTCTGGAGCCCTCAACATAAGAAGGACATTGAGCTGTTGGTGTTGGTTCAGAAGAGGGACACAAAAATTATGAAAGAGCTTTAGCCATTACTCAGGGTTTTTAACTGAGGACTTTGTTGTAGCTGTGGAAGATCCTCCAAAAAGAATGCTGCAAGCCTAATTGTTGGCTACTGGAGCCAGGATGAAAGTTTAAAATACGTGGTGCAGAGTGAATAAAAACAAACCAAGAGAGGTCCTGCTGGAAAAAGTCTCCAGTGCAGGCAGGAGAGAGGCAAGAGCCCGTGGTGAATGCAGAGCATCACTGCCAGGGTCTCTTGTTGGGTCTGTAAATTCTTGTCCAAAGCCCAGGAAAATCAAGGGGGTTCCTATTGAATTCCTTGACCTCAGGATTAGGTGGGGATGTAAAACAGGAGGCCAGGGATTGCTGGAACATGTTTTGGAGAAGTTATGCAAATGATGTTAAAATACAGGCTTGAAAATATTAGCTCTGGCAGCAAAAGGCTGCTGAAGTCTCAAGTCAAGGGGAACAAATATTCCATAAATTAAAAAGTCAGGAGTTGGCTTTGTAACAGTTGCTTTGTAAGCAAATGTTCCCTTTTGTGGTCTGCATGAAATGTGCTCTGGGAAGGGCTACAGCTCAGCAGCTTTCTAAGGTGGGAGATACTTCCATCCTCAAATCTGCCTGAATAAATAGCTTGAGTTTGCACTTTTTTGGCACTCAGATTCAACAAGCCTTATCTTGGTTTTTTTTTTTAATTTTTATTAAGAAAAAAATATATAAAGTTAATCTTCCCAGAAGGGAACTGTGGTCCCTTTGTAATTGTAGGAGAAAAACTGCATTGTTATAAAAGCCCAGCAAAGCCTGACTTGTTTTATAGATCCAAAGCCATCTATCAGGTCCAAGATGCAAATTGAATTCTTTTTAAACCTCACTTTAAAAAAAATCATGTAAATATGCACTTCTCTGATGCTTTCAAGGCCAAACCTCCAATGTGTAACACTGTTTCCTGTGATGATTTCCATTACCTAGTAAATTCATAGTGCTTTTATCTACCATGGCTTTGTTCCTCTGGGAGGAAGGAGGTCACAGATCACATGAAGAGCTGGCAAAAAAACAGTTGGTTTTAGCAGTGCAAGTAACACTTTGTGGCAAGGAGTGAATTCATGAAATTCAGAAAGAAAACCCAAACAACAAAGACCCCAAACATCCAAGTCAGTGGTAAATTGCTTCTGGGCTAAACGGTGTCAGTTCAGTCTTTTCTTCCCCAACTAATTGCAGCATCTTCAGCATCTTAGAATCATAGAATTATTTGGATTGGAAGGGACCTGAAAGNCTCCACCCCTTTGATCATCTTCATGGCCCTCCTCTGGACCTGCTCCAACAGCTCAATGTCCTTCTTATGTTGAGGACTCCAGAACTGGACACACAACACCTTGATGGTGTTCACCCAGTAAGGTGAGGTGGGATAGCTGCAGAAGGTGGTGGACCCTCTTGCCAGTCAGCTGAGCTGACTTGAGAACCCATCCTCTGCAGCCCAGAAGCCGAGAACTCTTTCTTCTCCTCTGAATCATCCTCCTCCGACTCATCCTCCTCCCAATGAAACAAAGAGCCCCCAGCATGCAGGGGGCACATCTGCTTTGAAGGTGGGAGTGGGGTGGCTTTTGGCTGGGGAGGAGGTTGTATCTGTAGCAGTGAACCTCCAGTCAGAGCTCTAAAAATAAGAGCAGGAGGAATTTGAGGTCTCAAGAACAAGAACACCCCCCCATCTCAGCCATCTCTTGTGACAGAATCACAGGGAGTAGAAGACCTCAAAAGATCATCTAGACCAATTCCATTGCCAAAGCAGGAACACCTAGACAAGGTCACACAGGCAGGTGTCCAGGTGGGGTTTGAATGTGTCCAGAGAAGGAAACTCCACAACCTCTCTAATGCACAGCTCTGCAGCTACAATTTGACAGAAAATTACAACCTTGACAAAGAAAAACGTTGGGAAAAGGCACCCCTAAAGCAGAACCAGCAGGATAAATTCAGCATGTAGGGCTCCAAAGCTGGATTGGACCACTGGACATCATCTGACAACTTCATACAACCCAGTGGTCCTTCCTACCAGAGGCAAAAAAGAACAAATTCCCTCAAATCTGCTTCTAGATTTATCCTTCAGTGCTGAGTGTGAGTTTCTTCCCCCTCCTCAGATGTCTGTGGCTTGTCCTGGACACAGTCAGTGTCATTGCTTCCACCTTATCCCCTTCAGAATCTTAAGGAAAAACATCTCCTTTAACTGCACATTGTCAAAACCTCTTCAAATTAAAGACTCATTTGTTTTCATCAACCCAGAGCCAAGCTGCTGGGCTGGTAGTATCCTTCTCGTGATAATTTCATAAAGGTCATCAAAACACAGTTCAAATACTGCATTTTTCATAGGCAAAATAAAGCTCAACACCCAATTAAAAGGAGTTTGGATCCACTCAGTGGATCCAGCCCATAAATGCCACCTTCAAGGCTGGACAGTTAGGACCACTGGAGGTTTACATCTCTCTTGAGAAGCTGGAGAGGGGTTAGAAGTGGGGGGGAAAGACTTTTCCTTGCTTACAAAGATAATTTCATATAGATCATCAAAACACAGTTCAAATATTGTATTTTTCACAGGCAAAATCAAGCACAACACTCAAACAAGAGGAGTTTGGATGAAGATGACCATACTTAGTGGAACCAGGACATAAATGCCATCTTCAGTGCTGGACAGTGAGGTCCACTGGAGGTTTACACCCCCCTTGAGGAGTTGGAGAGGGGATAGAAGAGGGGGGTTGGGACTTTTCCTTGCTTACAAAGATAATCTCATAAAGATCATAGAATCATAGAATGGTTTGGGTTGGAAGGGACCTTCAAGATCATCTCCCCCTTGAGGAGCTGGTGAGGAGATGGAAGGGGGAAGGAGATGGATGTGTGGGGGAGGATGGGACTTTCCCTTGCTTAGAAAGATAATTTCATAACCAGCAGTTTGCATAAAGCCACCAGAAAAGTGATTGAATCATATGCCTTGGTGTCATTGCTGATCTCTGTCCTCATAAATCAAGAAGGTAAATAAAAGATCAGTTGTTGGCTAGGTTTCTCAGGGTGTATTTGAGCAGAAGCTGGGCTGTCAATGCCTTATGTGGACCTACCCCCAGAATTAATCTTCTTTGTCTAATTCATGCATTCATTTCTCTCTCCCTGACTGGATACACTGAGAAATTACTCATTCACTCCTCCTGGTTTTTAATCAAAATCTATTTTGCCCTACCCAAGAGCAGGAAAAAAGCATTTTCCCTCTGCACAGACTGCAAAAGCTCCTTCTCTGGCAACTCATTTTCCAGGTCTGGTTTCATGAGACTCAAAAGCATCACCTTGGATTAGGTAAAGCTTTTCATAAAAGTCCATTAACTCCCCCTGTGGAAAAGCCCAGTGGATTTTTTTTTTTTCCATGAGATGTAATTTCTAAAAGCCTGCCTTAATATGCATGTAAAGAGCCAGGAAAACAACAATAAATTAAAATAAAAAATTTTAAAAATAGAAGGCAGAATGGGTCAAAACAGACATCACTCTTTTTTTAATGTATAATCCACCTGCTTCTTAATATACAATCCACCTCCACATCATTTTGGCCCACTCCAAAACCCATTCCAGCATTTTTTTAGCATTAATTTAATTCAAATAAGAATAAAAATATTAGTTGCTTTGCATTTTGGAACACTTTTTTTATTATTATTACACACTAGTGGAAAAATTTAATTTTTCCTCAACTTTTTGATCCTCT
>VZTY01022548.1:28753-44960 GCA_013400935.1 Turnix velox | reverse complement strand
AAAGCAATTCAGAGATTATTTTTTACTGAAGGGAGTGAAAAATGCAGGTGAAGTTTTGGGAAATGTTTGCTGTTGGATTGGATCAACTTAAAGGAAAGTCCAAAATAAGGACTTTCAGGAGGTAATTCAGGAGGTATCTGCTCTTTGCCATTAGATGAAAAAAAAACAGATAGGAATTTAAGTGGTGGGTTTTTTTTCATGTTAGTTGTTCACAAAGGATAAGTAAGATGAAGAGCAAAAGTGAACTGTGTCTTTCTGGAAGAGAAGGCTGAGAAGCAATAGAACATCATTTTAATATTGCCTTTGATTTCCCTCATTTGGTGGCTGCAAAATCAAATCCACTAATTGCAAAACCCAGCTCTGGAAAGAATCACTTGAAGCAGAAAGTATGGCCAGAACTTTTAAGTTTAAATGTGCTCTGAGGAAGAGTCTCTCTAGAAGGAAAGACTGAAATGATTGTGAGAGGCTTTTTGTCTTCATTATATGTAGTCTAGCTAATAGAGAAATAAATGCCCAGGCTTTGCAGGTGCATAATTAATTATCTTTTGTCCTCTTTAACTGGTTACCACACCCTGTTCTATGGTACATTACACAAACTAGCCCCAGGCCTAATAACTAAACTAACTGCTTTCTTTTTTTTCTTTTTTTTCCCTTATCTAAACAGCCCGAGTTATGTTGTTCCAAGCAGTCTCTCACATGGAATTAAGCTCGTCAACCCCATGTTCCGAGGCTATGCACAGCAGGTGAGGCCCCGATATTCCAAAAATAGTGGGATTTTTCCTTCCTGCTGGTGCCTGTCATCAGAAGGAGGAGCCTGAGCTTTGGGGTCAGACCCATTTCTTATTTGATAGAGCTCTTGAGTGGGATTTAGGAGATTTGGGTTCTTCTCCAGGCTCTCCCTCTAGCTTGCTGGCACCAAATTGGTGCATTTTCCTGCACCAGCTTCTTGTCTCACAAATTATGATGGTCAGCACTTCTAAAAGGGACTTTAGGATCTGGAAGAGGTTGCCCAGAGAGGTTGTGGATGCCCCCTCAGTCCCTTGAGGTGTTTAAGGCCAGGCTGGATGAGGCACTGAGCAACCTGGTCTGCTAGGAGGTGTCCCTTTCCACAGCAGGAAGGTTAAACTAGATGATCTTTAAGGTCCCTTCCAACCCAAATCATTCTGTGATCCTACAATTCTATTGTTAACTCCATATGAGAGTTAAATCTTGTTTATTCCCATCAGAGCTGAGGAGAAACCTGGATAAATCTGTACTAAAAAGTTAAAGATAGGAATGTTCCATATTCTTTTTCTGGAAAGCTACAGCAAATTAAATCTTATTTTAAGATAGTATTCCTTTTTCTTTTCTTTGAAGTTGATATCAGTTTATATCTCTGGGGTTTATTCCTTAGAGTAAAACATAAATGTCAAACTATGATTATAAAATTAACAAGAGAAGTGACAGGACATCTAAACTCTGACACTGAGAGGAAGTCGAAATGGAGGGTAAAATAATGATTAATGAAAGATCTTCTGTATTTATCTTTGATGTGAAGCACACTGGGGTGGTAAAGAGATAAGGTTGAAAGGAAGACAGGGCAGGCTGAAAGCCAAACTTCCATAAAAACAACAGAAAGATAATTAACTTTCAGGAGTTGTCAAAATACAAAGTCACTTTGCAGCAGGTCCTTTGAAGCTGAGGTATCAGCTCTTCTGCCATGTATTATGAATGCAGGAGCTTGCATCTAGACTCTGTGCTCTTTGCTTTCTGGTTTCATTCCCTATTTATTAAAGATTTTAATCTCCCCCCTCTCTAAGAGAGGGATTGCCATGAGCAGAAGTCAATGTTCATGAAATTTGTTTGTGGGTAAAGAGTGTTCTGTACAGCCTGCTGTCCTCTTTAAGCTTCTCTCTTCCCTCTTATCAGTGGCAAAGCCCTGATAAGAAAGCTCATGGTGTTTGCATCCTGTGGTTGCTCTCTGGCTTTCTGCTGCAGATATTCAGATAAAAAATGGGTCTTTTATAATTTCAAATTTAAAAACATTTATGTAGCAGGCAGGGTCCTTGGGACATTGTCGCAGTGCTCAGCTAGTTTAGTAGGGTCTCCTCACCTTTGTGGGGAGCATTGAAAGAGGCTGTGAATGGAACCATCTTCTCTTTCACCCCTCTCATGTCTGTATGGACACTAACATGGATCTGCTTCTGGTTTTCAGGACACTCAGGAGTTCCTACGATGCCTGATGGATCAGCTTCATGAAGAACTGAAGGAACCAATAGTTGCAGAGACGAGGGATTTGGATGCTGGTGACCAAGATGACAAGCGTGAGGGAGACAGAAGTCCCTCAGAGGATGAGTTCCTCTCCTGTGACTCCAGCAGTGACAGGGGTGAGGATGGTCAAAGCCGCACCACGGGCAGCGTGGGCAGCAGCTCCTTGGCAGAGACAGAGCTGCTGATCCAGGATGAAGCAGGGAGGGGGATCTCTGAGAAGGAGAGGATGAAGGACAGAAAGTTCTCCTGTGGCCACCGGCGCAGCAACTCGGAGCAGGTGGATGAGGATGCAGATGTTGACACTACCATGATGCCAATTGATGGCAGAGCCTCCCCTGACATGCTGCCAGCTCCACGTCCTGCCAGCCCATGTAGGACACCAGGTACAAACCTCTGCCAGTGCTGTTATTTGTGAGAAGACCCACAATCACCCCACAGTGCTGTAGTGCAAACAAATAGTGTGACTGTTCTTCCTATGGTTTTCAAAAGAATTTTACATCAAGAATTTCTTCTTCATCATCCCTCCAGTCATTCTGCCTTTGTGCACGATTGTTTTGGGAAGAAAATGGGAGTACATAAGCCAGGGAGGTGCTTAGCAAGGATAAGAACTACAGAGCTGAGAAAAGATTACATCCTGCAGGCAGTCAGAGCTGCCTCTGCCAACCTCCAAATGCTAACTTAAGAAAAAGATTTTTTTAATGGTTTCATCGCTTTATTTGATAAGCTGGCCTGGGGAAATAGGTGGGAAGGATTATCCTTGTTGATCTTGGCCTGTGGGCTGCGTGGAGGGAAAAGGGAGACGCAGGGTTTGTACTTTTCTGTGTCTCAGGGAGAAGAAAAGAGCAGCCATTAAGCTGTAGGTGTGGAGTCACCTCACACTGAACATATCCCTTCTTTCAACACTTCTTTTATGTAAGAACCTCCACTCTGCCAACTGGCACTGGAGGCAGCCCTGCTGTTTATCTAGATTAGGGCTACAGGAGCAAGCTGTAAAAGCTAATTAGTCATAAGTGTGAAAAAATGCTGGGTTGTCTTTTTTTTTTTTTTTTAATGTGTAATTATTAGCCATTCAGTGCAGCTCTGTGTGCACCCATGCACTGAGGGAGCTGTCTCTGCCAACCTGTGCAAGAAGAGCAGTCAGTAGACACTGAATTGTGTGTATTGGGAAAGATTCTCTGCTGGATCAGCACCTGGCTGCTGTAGGGTTGCCTTTCACAACTGAGAGTTTCACCAGTTGCCTTCTCCCTCCTCATTTTCCCAAACAGAACCTGACAATGATGCCTACGTGCGCTGCTCCTCACGCCCCTGCAGTCCTGTCCACCATGAGATGCACTCCAAGCTCTCCAGCAGCCCTCCACGCTCCAGTCCTGCCAGGCTTGGACCTTCCTACATCCTCAAGAAAGGTAGAGTGTGAAGAGCACATACTGGGAAGCAAACTGGAGAAATGGGGTGCATCAGAAGGCTCAGGAGGACCTCAGTGTAGCTTATCAATACCTGAAGGAGGCCTACAGAAAGGCTGGGGTAGGACTGTTCAATAGGAATTGTGATGGCAGGAGTAGGAATCGTGGCTGTAAATTGGAAGAGGGGAGATTCAGACTGAATAAAAGAAAGAAATTCTTTATGGTGAGGGTGATGAGATACTGGGACAGGTTGCCCAGAGAGGTTGTGGATATCCCCTTAATCCCTGGAGGTATTTAAGGCCAGGCTGGATGAGGCACTGAGCAACCTGATGTAGTGGGAGGTGTCTCTGCCCATGGCAGGGGGTTGGAACTAGATGATCTTTAAGGTCCCTTCCAACCCAAACCATTCTTTGATTCTGTGATTCACAGGCAAGAGAAGGAATCTACTGTGATTTTTGATTGATTCTTACAAGAATTGAGTCCCCTGGACATCAGTGCTGCTAAAATAGTACTAGGCACGTGCTAAGGAAATACCAGGCACTAGCAAACCTGCAGGTGAAGTCAAGCTCTGAGCACATCTGATGCTCTAGTACTGGAGTGATTTTCCACTCCTTCATCTACCCGCTGTGTTTGTTGTTAATAAAATGGCTGTGAAGTCCCAGGCACAAGCTCTGTCTCTTCTGAGGATCGTGGAGATGTGTAAACATTTGGCTGCCAGACTTGAATTTCATAGCATGTGGGCTAAAGAGCCATAAAAGATGAAGCTAAGGAGAGCTTTTTCTGCCTCTTAGTCATTCTGGGCCTCACAATAACAGAATTAAAGCTGCAGATGTCAATCTAGAGCTGGGAGCATCGTTAGGCTTCAGAGTGGGGCTTGTTACCAAAATATTCTCTTCATCTCAAGTAAACTGGGAATTTAAATCCCTCAGCAGTGCTCAGTGCAAACACAATGATGTGTCCTCACACCACTGTCCCCCCAGCTGCTCAGTGATGCCATTCTTTCCTCAGCTGTGTCCCATGGATGAAGTCAGTGCAGCCACAGATGTTCTGGTGGGATAAAAAGCACTCTGTCTCCCCACACGTGTGCGTGGGGAAGAGGGTTTGTTATTAAACAAAACTCTGTTTGCCAAGTCCCTCCAGCTCTGGTGACTCCTCTCCAGTGCAAGGCAACTGGGAAACACATGGAAAATCTCAGAGAGGGGAGGAAAAAAAGGGGCAAAGTAAACAAGGGAGTGAGGAGGAGAGGAAGTGCAGTCTAAAGCTTAGGGCAAAATGGTGCAAGATCTCAGAAAAACAGGGACTCTGTGGCAGGCCCAGGCTTTTAAGCATGTGCTAAAAGGATGGAAATGATTTTCACTAAGTTTCTGCCAACTGAGACCTGACACGTTTGTGTTGGTTGATTACTGGCTGCCTCCCCCTTTCTTGTAGCAGATGAAGCAGCTTCATGTCTGTTTACAACAGGCTTCACTGTCTCACTGAACACATGGATAGCACATTCCTGTGTCCTTGTGTGTCTGCATGCCTCTGAGATGGGTGAAGGAGATGCTACATGATGGATCTCCCCTGTGTGTCTTGCAGCCCAGATGCAGGCTTCTGGGAAAAAGAAGAAAGAAGTTCGTTATCGCAGTGTGATTTCTGACATCTTTGATGGCTCCATTCTCAGCCTGGTGCAGTGTCTCACCTGCGACAGGGTGAGTCCCCTGCTGGTTCTCACTCAGAAAGGACACAGTCCTCTGGCTGGTGGATCTCTGCTTGGGAAAGAGAAGGCTCCAGGGAGATCTCAGTGGCCTCAAAGTGCCTGAAGGGGCTACAGGAAAGCTGGGGAGGGGCTGTTTGTGATAGGATGAGGGGCAGTGGTTTGAAACTAGAGCAGGACAGGGTTAGATGAGACATGAGGAAGAAGCTCATCATCATGACAGTGGTGAGACAATGGAACAGGTTGCCCAGAGAGATGGTGGAGGCTCCATCCCTGTAGACATTCAAGGCTAGGCTGGATGAGGCTCTGAACAACCTGATCTAGTGCAGGATGTCCCTGCTCAGTGCAGGAGAGTTGGACTAGGTGGCCTTTGAATGTCCCTTCCAACTCTGTAATTCTATGAAATGGGGCTTCTACTGCACTTTGCAATGTTTAGAAATGATGGTAGATGGGTGGTGTGAGAAACCTTCCATGCCAAGAAGTTGTATTTTCCTGTAGGGTTTNCTTCTACTGCACTTTGCAATGTTTGGAAATAGGCTCTGAACTGATGGTAGGTGGATGGTGGGAGGAAACTGTTGTGTTTATCTCAAAGGTTCTGTTGGCTTATCTGTGTTACTGAGTTGTCTAAGAGCATCTCCTTCCCATTAGAAAACTGATTCCAGTGCTACAAAACTCATCCTGCTGGCAGCAGTGAAGAACAATTAGCCAGAGTGAGTTGCTCTTACTGCCAGCTCAGGTTTCCAACCCAGACAAAACTGAAGCAGTGATAAAAGCTGAGGAAGGTCAGGTCCCAGCTCCATTACACACTTAAGAAACCTGCTCTTCTTCCTCTTGGGTATTCGCAGGTTTCTACAACAGTGGAGACATTCCAGGACCTGTCACTTCCAATCCCAGGGAAGGAGGACTTGGCCAAGCTGCACTCAGCCATCTACCAAAACGTGCCAGCTAAGACAGGGACATGTGGGGACAACTATGCCTCTCAAGGCTGGATTGCATTCATCATGGAGTATATTCGGAGGTGTGTTTTCTGTGCAGGACCACTTTATTTTCTGGGGTTTCCCTTGTGGTGAAGGCAGGCAGCTACCCCTAACCAGTAGTTCTTTCAGCACAATTTCAGTTGGAACCATTTTTGGGGACAACAGCATGTGGTACCTCACAGGTCCCTCAGCCTTTTCATGTAAACCTGCTGCTGCTGCCTCTCCAGTTCTGTCCTACACCCTGAGATCTTCAATGCAGCTGATAATATCTCACTCACTTCTGCCTTTAGCTCAGTCTTGCCCTCCAGAGCAAATCATTCCTGGTATGGCTTTTATTTCCAGTTTGAGCAATCCCAGTAGGAACATCAGCTGAGAGAAATGGTGCTTTCCCTGCTTCTCTGGGATGTGTGATGAACTTGGGACCTACAGCTAGGAGGGAGCCCATCATCCATTTGGGGTTTGTGTGCCAAAGCATGCTACTATTTTATTTATAACTCTTGCTCTTAATCCCCTCTCTCCTGCAGATTCGTGGTGTCCTGTATCCCTAGCTGGTTTTGGGGTCCTGTTGTCACACTGGAGGATTGTCTTGCTGCCTTTTTTGCAGCGGATGAGTTGAAGGGTGAGTTTTCTTCAGTGGGGTCTGACAACATGAAACAAATAAAACCACGTGGAGGAATATTTCACATGCATTTTTGGGAGGCAGATTAAATTTCCTGGAAAGGCTCCCTGAGTATTTCACTTAGAGAGAAGAAGTGTTTGCTTTGATCTCTCCTCACCCTGACCTCCCCAGGAGGCTGCTTCACTTGCTTTCTCTGTACTGAGTGCTCTGAGTAACTGCATAATGAGATTTCTTCTCTTTATCTGCAGGGGACAACATGTACAGTTGTGAACGGTGTAAAAAGTAAGTATTTTGTTGTATTTCTGGAATTTTATTTCCCTGGACTCCTGTTCCCTCTGCCTCATTTCTTCTGCTGAGTGGTTTGTGAAATTTGCCTTGTATTAGACGTCTAGTCTTGAGGGGTTACTAAGTCCCTTTCATTGGGAAAACAAAGGTAAAGAATTTGGGAGGGATGCTGCAAAGAGCCTGAATTTGTTGCTGCTGTAATTTAGGATTTCTGTGGGATTTCAGGACCCAGCTCTGTCTTTTGCCATCTCTTGGCTTTTGTGATTTCTCACAGTTTCTTTCCTCCCTCAGGCTGCGGAATGGAGTGAAGTACTGCAAAGTCCTGAGGCTGCCAGAGGTGAGTAAAAACACTGAATTTCCTACTTCCAGCAGCCACTGCTGAGGTAAAGATGCTAAAGACAGTAGTAGCAGTTGGTTTTGGTGGGCAAGTCCTGCACCTAGACCAGAAAAAAACTTCCCCTTTCTAAGCTGATGAGCCAGTGGGTTTCATGACAAACAGGCAAAGAACCTTTGTAAAGATCAGATGTGCTGTTTTAATCAGAATTTCCCACAGCAAAACTGCACTTTGATGTTCCCTGGCTTTGGTCTTTTAGATTCTTTGCATCCACCTGAAACGGTTCCGGCACGAGGTGATGTATTCCTTCAAGATCAACAGTCACGTCTCCTTCCCCTTGGAAGGGCTGGACCTGCGACCTTTCCTAGCCAAGGAGTGTGTCTCCCAGATCACCACCTATGATCTCCTCTCAGTCATCTGTCACCATGGCACAGCAGGCAGTAAGTCCTCCTCCTCCTTTGAACAGGGAGCAGATGAGTGTGAGCAGAGTTGTCTTCCAGTTCTGGCCAGACACCTCTCCTGGGCTGAAGAACAGTCCCAGCCACTGCTCTTTGGAAGATAAACCCAGCAGCTTCTGACACATCCCCTGTGGCTTTTCAGCCTCCTCACTGAGGGTGGCTCAAATCCTTTCCCAATGTTCAGCCTTGCTGAGAGGCCCTTTAGGAAGGCTTCTCTCTGGTGAGACCCCAACTGGACTGTGTTCAGTTCTGGAGCCCTCAAGATAAGGACTGTTGGAGCAGGTCCAGGGAAGGA
The DNA here is from genome assembly GCA_013400935.1 of Turnix velox. Classification (NCBI taxonomy): domain Eukaryota; kingdom Metazoa; phylum Chordata; class Aves; order Charadriiformes; family Turnicidae; genus Turnix; species Turnix velox. The sequence continues at coordinate 36,646 of VZTY01022548.1, read as the reverse complement.
ACATGAAGATGATCAGAGTGCTAGAGCACCTCCCTTATGAGGACAGGCTGAGGGGAGATTTAAGCTGGATAGAAGAAAAGTTCTTTCCTGTGAGGGTGGTGAGACACTGGAAGAGGATGCCCCGAGAGGTTGTGGATGTCCCCTCTCTGGAGGGGTTTAAGGCCAGGCTAGATGAGGCATTGAGCAACCTGGCGTGGTGGGAGGTGTCCCTGCCCATGGTAGGGGGGGTGGAACTAGATGATCTTTCAGGTCCCTTCCAACTCAAACCCATTCCATGATTCTCTGCCAGCAGCTCTCCTGTTTGTGCTGCTGCTGTTACCCCAGGCCTGACTGACCTCAGCTCTGTCTGCACTCCCAGTTGCAGCCATGTTCTCTCTGTTGCAGGTGGACACTACATAGCCTACTGCCAGAACGTCATCAATGGGCAGTGGTATGAGTTTGACGACCAGTATGTCACTGAAGTCCATGAGACCGTGGTACAGAATGCAGAAGCCTATGTCTTGTTCTACAGGTGAGCTGGGCCCAGACACAGCAGGTCCTTGCTACTTGAAAAAAAAAAAAAAATTAAAAAATCAAATCTAGAAATGCATTTTCAGGGATTGTTTAATTTTCTTTTCCTTTCCTCACTTCAGGAAGAGCAGCGAAGAAGCCGTGCGGGAGCGGCAGAAGGTGGTGTCCCTGGCCAGCATGAAGGAGCACAGCTTGCTCCAGTTCTACATCTCTAGAGAGTGGCTCAATAAGTTCAACACCTTTGCTGAGCCTGGGCCCATCACCAACCACACCTTCCTGTGCTCTCATGGAGGTAAAGCAGCATTCCTGAGCCCAGTGCATTAAAAAAGGCAAAAAAATTCCTCCAGATGCCATCCTGATACTCTGTGCTGCAGAAAGATCCACTTCTTGGGCAGAAACAAAGCTCAGAGAGAGATGAGACAATTACCCCATTGTCCTGGAGGGATGTGTAGTGCTGGGAAACAACAGTTTCCAGTTCTCCATTTGTTTTTAAAAAACAAGCTTGTTGTAAGCAGATAAGGCAGCTTTTACCTGTGTTAGCCTATCAGCAAGGCTGGCCTTTGGTCTCTGTCTAGAGGATGAAGTGTTTGCTGTCAGAGAACTGACAGCACGTTTTACTCTTCTGCTGCTTCATCTATCACACTGGGGAACCCTCGTGTTTATAAATCAACTGGACACAAAGCACTTGATTAGAAATTAAGGCCACAAGTTGAGGAACACAATTGATAAACCCTTGACTGTCTCCCATTAGCAGAGAAAGCAGCTTCTGGAATCAGGGAGTTTTCAGCAAGGAAGATCTGCCTTTGTGTCTTTACCCAGCTAGCAAGCATAGAGTTTGGGTTGGAAGAGACTATAAAGATCATTTAGTTCCAACCCCCCTGAGCCTGGCTGAACAACCCCAACTCCTTCAGCCTGTCTTCATAAGGGAGGTGCTCCAACCTTCTGATCATCTAATTGGCCCTCCTCTGGACCTGCTCCAACATCTCAATGTCCATCTTTTGTTGGGAGCTCCATATCTGAACCGAATACTCCACTTGGGGTCTCATAAGAGCTGAGCAGAGGGGCAAAATTACCTGCCTTGACCTATTGGCTAATAAAATGCTCTCTGGTTAACTCTCCCTCTTGCCTTTACTTCACAGGGATCCCTCCTAATAAATACCACTACATTGATGACCTGGTTGTGATTCTGCCCCAGAATGTGTGGGAGTATCTCTACAACAGGTGAGTACCGATGCTTTAATCTTCCCAGTTAGTTTTAGTTTCTGTTTGAATGTGACCAAGACATAATGGGAAGGGCACCTTAAAGGCATGCAGTGCTTAGTGTGGACTGGAAAAGACTTGGTAAAGCCTACTAATCTAAACAACAAGGACATAAAATAATTATCTCAGAGTGGTATGCTGACTTTTGCTGTGTTGAGCACCTTTCTCCTTTGCCTGTTTCTGGAGAGGTATAAAATCCATCTGTGTAGAGTTCAGGGCTGGGAAGCATAGAATCATAGAATGGTTTGGGTTGGAAGAGACCCTAAAGATCATTTAGTTCCAACCCCCATGCCATAGGCAGGGACACCTCCCACTAGACCAGGTGCTCAATGTCTCATCCAGCCTGGCCTTAAACACCTCCAGTGATTGAGGGGGCATCCACAGCCTCTCTGGGCAACCAGTGTCTACCCACCCTCACAGGAAAGAACTTCTTTCTTAAATCCAGCCTAAATCTTCCCTCTTCCAATTTAAATCCATTCCTCCTAGTCCTGCCATCCTGGACCCTATCAGAAAGTCCTACCGATGCAATTCTGTAGCCCCCTTCAGGTATTGAGGAGCTACTATGAGGTCTCCTCTGAGCCTTCTCTTCTCCAGACTGAACATCCCCAACTCCTTCAGCCTGTCCCCATAAGGGAGGTGCTCTCATCATCTTCATGGCCGTTTTCTGGGCCCGCTCCATCAGCTCAAAGTGCTTCTTATGTTGAGGGCTCCAGAACTGACACATCCATTCAGATCTCCATTCTCCTCCCTCTCTCCCTGTGCTCAGGTTTGGGGGTGGCCCTGCTGTGAACCATCTGTACGTCTGCTCCATTTGCCAAGTGGAGATTGAAGCACTGGCCAAACGCAGGAGAATCGAAATCGACACCTTCATCAAGGTAGGTGTGGGAGGCTGCTGTAAGGACCAGCTGTGGGTGGAGGTGGGACATGGAGATTTGTCACAGTTAGTGGGAAAACTCCTGCTTTCCAGACCATGATCTACAGCATGGCCAGAATATTAATCATAGAATGGTTTGGGTTGGAAAAGGACCTTAAAGATCACCTAGTTCCACCCCCCCTGCCATGGGCAGGGACACCTCCCACTACACCAGGTTGCTCAATGCCTCATCCAGCCTGGCCTTAAACACCTCCAGGGATTGAGGGGGCACCCACAGCCTCTCTGGGAAACCTCTTCCAGTGTCTCACCACCCTCACAGTAAAGAATTTCTTTCTCAGTCCCAGCCTGACTCTCCCCTCTTCCAATTTTCATCCAATATTTCTACTCTTTCCATCACCTATCCCATTAAGAAGTCCTACCCCAGCCTTTCTGTAGGCTGCTTCAGGTATTGCTAAGCCACTAACAATATCAAATCCTACCTGCCTGTCTCTGTTCTCCTTCCCCCCCAGCTGAACAAGGCTTTCCAGGCAGAGGAGTCTCCAAGTGTCATCTACTGTATCAGCATGCAGTGGTTCCGGGAGTGGGAAGCCTTTGTCAAGGGGAAGGATAATGGTAAGAAGCCTGAGACCAACTGTCCCAGGCAATAAGGTGAATGTGATGGCAATGTGCAAAGCAGGAGGGGTTTTGAGATGTTTGTTCCCTTCTTCCAGAGCCTCCCGGACCAATTGACAACAGCAAGATTGCACTCACAAAAGCTGGTGGCCATGTGCAAGTTAAGCAAGGTAAGGCTTGTGGTGTCCCCAAGATGTGAAATAGAATGTTTTGGAGGATCTAGGTGGCTGTAGTGAAGTGGCCATGGAGCAAGATGGTGTTGCAGAGGGTGACAATTCTCTGCACAACCCACTGCTGACTGCCCTGACTGTGCTGTCCTTGTTGTCCATGCTCCTGCATGACCAGTGTGGCTTCTAGCAGAACCTGCAGTCCCCATCTCCTGACGGTCCCTTCCACCACTCCCCTTTGTTCTTTTTGCCTTGAAGCTTTGTTCTTCTGTTCCTCTTGACCACAGAATCTTCTGTGGTCCAAAGAACATCACTTGTGCTGTTCTTGCAGGACGCTCCTGCCAAGCAGATAATGATGGCATTTGTGTCTTGGTTACACCTCAAAGCAACCTTTTCTGCTTGTCTCCTGCTCTGTAACCATAATGGCAAAGTTCTCTACTTTCTACTTGAGTTACTACTCATCTTAAAGATGGTTTCTGTCTCCCCCAAGCTGTGGAACCCCAACTGCTTGAAACTGGTGTGTCTGAGCCGTGGCAGGTAGCTGTAGAGGACATCCTCAAGTTGGGGTCCACCAGCCTGTCCCTCCACCTGCCACGCAGAGCATGGAGCTACTGGCTACTGTGTGGCTCACTCCTGCTGTTTGTCCCTTCCAGGTGCTGACTACGGGCAGATTTCTGAGGAGACTTGGATTTATTTAAGCACCCTGTATGGAGGGGGCCCAGAGATTGCCATCAGACAGAACGTGGCCCAGGTCCAAGAGCTGGAAAGCCTCCACGGGGAGCAGAAGATTGAAGCAGAGACGAGGGCTGTGTGATGTGTGAGGGACAGGGCAGGGAAGGTACAGCACAGATAGGGGGCTTTTTGAGCAACCTGGTCTAGTTGGAGGTGTCCCTGCCCAGGGCAGGGGAGGGGGTGTGAAACCAGATGATCTTTGAAGATCCCTTCCAACCCAAACTATTCTATGACACTCTGTGTCGGTGGGGATGGAAGACCGGGGGAAGCCTGAGGAGTCTTCCAGACTCTTCTGCTGTCTGGTAGGCAAGGTGTGTGCAGCTCCCACCACTGCTTTGGGGAAGGCAGGTCTCCTCTGTTGTCCTTTCATGTGGCTTTGAACAGAGGGGTGGTGCTGGGCAAGGCTTGGGAGAAAAGCAGCTTCCCTCTATCTCCTCTGAGTAACATGGTGGTAGGAGACCACAGCCAACCCTCACCAGGACCTTTTTTGACCTTATCCCCTTTCCCTTTTCTTTGCTTTCACAGACCCAGTGCTCCCAGTTGTCCCCCTACACAGTGAACCGAGTCCCTGCTCCTTTGCAGGTTTTGCTTTTGGCACTTTTTAATTCAAAGGTGTAGAAGATACTGAAGTGTTATTTATGTCTCCAGCGGGCAGTGTTGCAACCAGAGAAACCTGTTCTTTGGTGCTGACTCAGCCACCAGGTCTCTCCCATTCTCATGGTGCTGGTGGTGGTGCACAGCTCTCACAACTTCCTTCTTTTCCTCTTTAATCCAATCCTTGCAAACACACAGTTGCAATTTTGAAAGAGGCCATTTCTTTCTTCCCTTGTCCCTAAAGCCATCCTTTTATGGTCCTACAGATAGTTTTTGGGTTTTTTTAATATCTGATTTCATTCATTCAGCACGTTTTTCAGAGAAAAAAGCTGGAAGACAAACCCTTCCCACTGTATTCATTTCTGCTGATGCTCCTGGCTGCTCTGTAGGATGCCACCTTCCAGGTGTTTGGCTTCCTGTGGTGTAACAGCAGCAGCTTAAACTCGGAAGGTTGGAGGAGGATGGTTCTGCTGCAGGTTTTAGGGCTCCTGGTCCCATTCTGAGAGTGAATGATGAGTGCCCACCTCTTTCCCAAGAAGTAAAAGGGTCAAGGAGGATGAGGAGGAGTCCAAGTGGGTGATTCTGGGCTGTTTTTGAGGAATAATGAGCTATTTTGTGCAAACAAGCCCCAACAGGTGGTGCTGAGCTCAGTCCAGTGTCATTTGTGTACACACTGGCTGGTTCAATGAGCAGAATTAATGATCTAACGTGGCCACGGAGTGTCCCAGAGCTGCAGGGGGAGAGGAGTGAAGACAAAAAAGGCTAAACACTACTTTTTTTTGTAGCAAAACTGTTCTTAAAAGCTCTGTGTCCATCCCATAAGGCAGAAAGGCAAGAGTGGGCTCTGTAATTCAGTGGAAGCAGAACGTGGCAGACAGAGGTGGCTTCCCATGGGGAAAAGAACCAAAGGTCTGGTCGTGGTACTGGAAACTGGATGATTCCACAGCAAGAGGAATCTGGCTTGGTGGTACCAGAGGAGCTGGAAGCTCCTGGGCACCTCCTTAGAGAGGGAGGAAGGCTGCTCTTTTCCCCTTCCCAAGTCAAAGGGTGTAGGGCAGTAGGATTTGGAAAGAAAAACGTGGCCTTTGGGTTTTAATTTGTTTGGGTTTTTTTTGACCAAATGTTCGCTGCAAACAGCAACTTCTTCCTTTAAAAAGCGTCTGTAAATGGTTGAGCACGTTCATTTCACTCCCCTGTTGTATGTACCCAGCCTGGCCCCAGGGGGAGGGGAGGGAAGGAGCCGCTTGTTGGGTTTTTATTCATTGTTTTAAGCTGTCGTTGTTGGCGCTGCAGGGCCCCTAGGGCTGCATGTCTGTGTCGTCCGTGCCGTGCGAGGATGCTGTACAGATCTGTAACCACACTCCTCTGCTGCTTCAGTGTTAGACTTTGTGCTGAAAACAACGTGTTGCAATAAATACGTGTGCATTCAACCAGCTCCTGCATTCTGCCAGCCTCACGAGGCTCCCAAGGAGCTTTTAGCTCAAAAAATGTTTTGAAAAATATTTCAAAATTCCTTCTGCCAGGAGGGCTTTGCAGTAAATGTTTCCAAGCAGCAGCGAGATGGGGTGGGCTGAGTGTCTGAGCCATACTGTGGGCTTGCAGAGGAGGGCGCCTTCTCCTCACACTCTCAGCTCACAAAGATTTCATAGAATCATAGAATAGGGGGACCTTAAAGATCATCTAGTTTTAACCCTCCTGCCATGGGCAGGGACACCTCCCACTACATCAGGCTGCTCAGTGCCTCCAGTCTGGCCTTAAACACCTCCAGGGATTGAGGGGGCATCCACAACCTCTGGGCAACCTCTTCCAGATCACTGCCCTCATCATAAAGAATTACTTTCTTCTATCCAGCCTGAATCTCCCCTCTTCCAATTTACATCCATTCCTTCTAGTCCTTCCATCACATATCTTATTAAAAAGTCCTTCCCCTGCCTTTCTGTAGCCCCCTTCAGGTATTGAGAAGCCACTATGAGGTATCCCCCTGAGCCTTCTCTTCTCCAGGCAGGACAACCCCAACTCCTTCAGCCTGTCCTCATAAGGCAGTTGCTCCAGCCCTTTGATCATCTTCATGGCCCTCCTCTGGACCTGCTCCAACAACTCAATGTCCTTCTTATGTTGAGGAATCCAGAACTTCCCTTCACCCATTTTTGGTTGTCTCAAAAAGCCTCCTGCTGCTCCTGAAGGTGCTCACCTTGAAAGTAACACCCATGGGAAGTAGCTGAAGTTCCCTTGAGCTGCTGTGTGTTTGCAGAAGGGTTTGGCATCACTTGTTGTGTAGCTCAAAGGTCCTCAGTGTGATAATCCTGGTGACATCTGCAACAGCTTTGCCACCCAAGCCCTGGGAGCTGCTGTGCTCCCAGCAGCCTCTCATCACTGCTAACCAATGGAGCTTCTAAATGAGGCAGGGACCAGGGGATGCAGGAGGAGGGAGCAATTCTCTGCCCAAAACACCAGGAGAAAAATGAGCTTGGGTTGAGTTAGTGAGAATGTGGGGTTTGTTCTTTAGCAACTTGGAAGTCCATGGCCAAAACTTGCATCTCACAAACAAACCCATCACCTCAGCAACGGCGGGACAGCCCCAAAGCTGCCAGGAGACACCAAGCAAGGGCCTCTCCCAGGGAGGGGATTAGGCAGTGTCTAGACAAAGCCTCCAGCCAGGCTTTGGCAGGACCCAGTTTGTGTTTTTTGTTATTCTCTGTCCATTAAACCACTCAGAGCTTGGATTTGCATCTATATTTCACTGGAAATCTGACTGTGACATTCCTCTCCCCTGCTCAGCTGCAGCTTGGGGACCAACACGGGCTGACTGTTTTATCAGTGATTTTTCCAAATCACTTCATTTCCCAAATCACTTCATTTCCCTCTTATCAGGTCACTCACAGGCCACAGCCTGGCTCTGTGGTCCATTGGCCACACTCTCATGTAGTGAGTGTCACAGCCACCAGAGCTAAAGTATCTAAAGCTTCAAGAGCATTGGAGCCAGCAGGTCAAGGGAAGTGATTTTGTCCCTCTATTCAGCTCTGGTGAGACCCCAACTGGGGTACTGTGATCACTTCTGGAGCCCTCAACAGAAGAAGGACATTGAGCTGTTGGAGAGGGTCCAAAGGAGGGCCACAAAGATGATGAGAGGGCTGGAGCACCCCC
>VZTY01022548.1:366-28651 GCA_013400935.1 Turnix velox | reverse complement strand
AGAATGTTTAAGGCCAGGCTGGATGAGGCACTGAGCAACCTGGTGTGGTGGGAGGTGTCCCTGCCCATGGCAGGGGGTTGGAACTAGATTATCTTTAAGGTCCTTTCCCACCCAAACCATTCTATGATTAATTTTTAATTCCTAGCTCTTGCTCAGCTTCAGTTTCCAGCCTCCCATCCCTCACTGGGTTGCACCATTTCTATTTACAGCCACCAATGCCTAAGATAAACCCAAATCAGAGCCAGCCCAACACCCCCTCCTGTAGTCATTCTTTTCCCAAAAAATGCTAAAAAAACCCCAAAACACCCTAGCAGACTGTTTCATAAACAAGAGCTCGTTGGTCCTGCATTGCCAGGGATGATAACTGCTGCTGGCAAAGAACTGAAATTGTTTATATCCGTTTACAAAAGCATCACTCTGACTTCAGGAAAGGAAAAAAAAACCAAACCCTCTCTCTGTAGCTCCTCCAAAGAAAATCAATTACCTGCCAGGTATCACCTACTCTGAGCTGATCAAATCCTCACTCCTGGATGAAGCTGCTTCCAATAAACTGGACTAAATGGTTCTGGAGGAGCTGCCCAGGAGCCAGCAGGGGCTTTGGTCTCAGCTGGAGACACACACACACTCGTGCTGGTCACCAACCCTGTGTGTCAAAATAGGGTTTAGATTATTTGGGGCAAACATGGCTGTTTCACTTCACACACAAATGATTTGCTGGGTTTGCAACAGCTTTAGTTTTAACTAGTTAACAAACAGCATTGAAAACATCTGCCAGGACTTCCAGCTAAACCATGGCCTTCAGGATGGATGGGATGACAAAGTACAACTCTCTTCTAGAAAAAGGATTTTCCTCAAAATTTACCTTCCTGGGATGGCCCAAGCACACCAACAGCCCCAACCACAGCATGTTTGCCTTTCTCTTGAGATAATCAGGTAAACCATAACACCCAACACCAACCACTGCAGTGTCTCTTCAGCTGTCAAACCAACACCCCAAAATTCCAGTATGAAATAATACTAAATAAAAAATGGCGCTTTTTTTTAATAGGCTTTTTTAAGTTTGCCAGGGCATGGAGAACAGGATGATGGGGAATGGTTTGAAACTAGAGCAGGGTAGGGTTAGATTAGACATTGGGAAGAAGTTCTTCACCATGAGGGTGGTGAGACACTAGATGAGGTTGCCCAGAGAGGTGGTGAAGGTCCCATTCTTGGAGACATCCAAGGCCAGGCTTGATGAAGCTCTGAGCAACCTGATCTAGTGCAGGATGTCCCTGCTCACTGCCTTTGAAGATCCCTTCCAACTCTATGATTCTATGGGGACAGAGAAGAAGCAAATCCTATTTTTCTTCTTTCTTTGGCTGATCAGAAGGGAAACCATAGTTCTGGAATTAAATGTTTATTTAAATAAGCAGATGGGACTTTTCCTTTCATTGTTACAAGGGGTCAATGTTCGCTTTCAAATGGAAGCACTTTTATTTTGGTTGAATTCTGTCTCCAGAAACAAATGGGCAACACCAGAACCTTTTTTTTTTTTTACATTGGCAATGGAACCACGACACTGAGAGATGCCACCAAACCCTAGAGATCAGTGCTCAAAACACACATACACACACATATACAGATAAAAAAAGTGCTCGACAGCATCATGTTAAAATAGAATTTGGCTTCTTTTAGGTCTTTACAGATTTTTCAGGCAGGAAAAAACAACCAAAAAAACCAAAAAAAAACAAAAAAAAAAAGAGCAATAGGCATCAAACTAAATGAACTTCTGAAAAATACTCAGCATTAAACACAACTTTCAGTATCAGTAAATATGTTTCTTCTCTATTTACAGGAGTTAAGAAAGGGCATTAGGGATTTCTGCTGGGGACATTTTGTAGGACAAAACAGTTCAGGCTCCTGGGCGAGATTAGTTGGTTCAGGCAGAGTTTTTATAAACCCAGTCACATCTTTAGTCCTTCAGGCTTTGCAAAACTCTACAAAAATTAATTTGTTACCCTGTATAAAGGCAGTGGAATAAAGATGTGCAGGCTGCAAACACATGACTGGTGGCAGATTTTATCTTGCAGGAAGGTTTAAGGATGTAGGATTTGAGGAACTAGTTGCCAAGTTTATAAAAACTCCATATTTTGGGGTTTTTTTTCATGAAATTGATGAAGAAAATGAATCAGTTCAAGCTAATGCTCCTTCAGCGACACAAACATTGCAGTTCTTCAAACATTTCACAGAGGCTGACAATAATATACTGTCCACCTAGATTAAATATATATATATTAAAAAAAAAGAAGCAAACTTTCATCTAATTTTTCACATAGATGGCACAACAAAGGGTTGAAAAGGAATTCTTCTGGCTGCTGACCCAACAGTGCATCAGACATGAGAAATTCTGCAGCTAAAAAAAGGGTTTGGGAGATATTTTTGTGCAGCTGTTCACAGCTTCACCATTTAGATCCCCTGAGAGATGGATGTGACAAAGCCTTTGCATGAAGAAGCCACCAGTGGATCAGAGGCTGATGGATCTGAAGAGCTAAAGAGACCACAGTAGCAGCCATGATGAGGATAATTTGATTGATGATGACCCTTCTGATACTGCATCTGAGCAGCTTCAACCTTGGCACCACCCAAATGCTCCTCAGCTGCTTCCATTAGATTTAAAATTTTAAAAAAACAACCTAATTTTTTGCTGGTTGATGCTTGCAGATATTAAGCAACAGCTACAGAACTCACTGTAGGACTTGATTTTTAAAATAAAAATTGATTTCTTAAATGGAAAGGAAGGAGCAAGGTCATGGAAACAACACATAACCCAACTCAGAAGTTACATCAACCCGAGTGGGGACAATCCTGGTTCCCAAACATGACTCTGGGACAAGTTTCTACTTGCTGTCCCTGCCCAAAAGCACAGCAGGCAGCAAAACACCCCCACAGCAGTTGTTTGCTGCCTGTGGTGGGATCCACATCCATCTTCTCAAGTTCTGGGGGGATTTTATAAAATCCCCCGGAGTAAATTCCCTCAGGGAGGGGCTGCTCGATGAATAATTAGTTCCTCAGGAGCTAGTAAGTAGCAACTCACTCTTAAAGGGCTAACCCATACACAAGATGACCCTAAATTCTAGCAATGGCAATGATTCAGGGGAAACAAATAGTTAATAACACAAGTTTTGAAAGGAATAGACCCTTTTTCAGGCAGCTGAAGTGTAGATGATGTGATGTTTGGAGATATTACAGTGCTCTCTCCACTGCATAAAGTGCAGCATCATCTCTCATGGTGCTACTTCTGCTTCAAATAAAACCAGGTGAGAACAGGATGGCTGAGAATTAAGTCCTGATTCCTGTCTGGCTTCTGGGTCCAGAGGTGCAGTCCGTGATGAGGTGGGAGAATGAATTAAGAGTGTAGTTTCTTTTTTTATTTTCCTTTTTCTTTTATTTTTCTTTAAAAAAATCCTATTATTTAAACATGAAACTGGTGAGAAACGCACAAGTAGTCATGCAAAAAGGAGAAGGCGGGTCTGAAATGCTGGAAAAAAAAAAAACAAAAAAAAACAAACAAGAGAACAAACCAACAAAAGAAAACTGCAAAGAGATTTAACAACAAGGAGCCACAAAATAACGTGACCCTCAAGAAGGTGGGCGCAAGGCAAGGCAACAGGGCGAGCATGCAGGCTGAAACAAGAGCAAAAACAGGCCTCTGGGACCAGCAAAATGGGGCTTTGAACCAAAACACCAGTGTCTGTGGTTGTGTGTGTGTGTCTGTGCATGGGGGAGAAAGAGATGGGGAGGGGGAGTGAGGAGGAAGGGGCAGAAAGAACAAGCAGGAAGACAAGAGTACATACGTGAGCTTGAAGGAGCTGAGGGGACAGCAAGGTCACAGGGATTTAATACTTGGGATGAGCACCAGCCTAGATATCAAGAAAATAAAGGCTGACAAGTATTAATGACCTTTTTTGGGGGGAAAGCAGAGGACTGGAGAACACAAGTGGATCAGATTGAATACCAAGCAAACTCAGAGCCCACTCCAGCTGTTGTAACACTGTTCCTGGGGGAGAATTTCCACCTGGAGGAGAATTTCCACCTGGAGGCACCTCCCAACCAAGCTTTTTGGGGAGACAACCTGCAGGATGGGCACTAAAGGCACCGTGTGAAATGCTGATGGACCAGTGTGTACCTTTCAGATGGACTGAGGGAGAAGGGAGGAGAGGAAAACAGACCAGGACATGCCAGGGACTTCCCCAGTTACCCTTCAAAGGGCTGGGAGGAATGAGACAAAGAGCAAAAGCATTGTTATGTTTTAGGAGGGGCTGCAGAAAAGGCTGAAAAAGGTGAAGATGAGCCACAAGGAACATGCCATGAGAAAGAGCAAGCCTCTGAATGGATCTGGGATGGAATTTAGGTGTGAATTTTTCAAGTGGGGGAAAAAAAACCCTCCAGACAAGACTCAGAGTCTGCCTTTTCTTGTGTGTGTGTGTTAACTGCCTGCAGGGTAAACAGACCATTTTGTTTTCTCCTTCTGTGACAAGCTCGCCCCGAGGTTCTTGCACCAGCACAAACACCTTTAGGAATCTAAAATATAAGAAAGACAAAAAAAAAAAAAGAAGAGAAAGACTAGATTAGAAAGAGGCTGAGGAAAATGGGATCCCTTCAGAGTAGCACTGCCTGCAGGAGGTCTAAGGAAACACATTCCAGGTTACAAGGGGACATGGAAAGCTCCTGACCTTGGGAATAAACACACTGCCAGTACTAAGTCACCATTCACCCTCAGCCCTTCCCATCACTCTCCTCCACCAGGACCATGTAAAACTCAAATGCAGAACCCTACTAGCACTTTCTCAGTACAACCAAGGAAATAAACAGCTTTTTTAATTTCCAGTTTGCAAAAGAATCTTGTATCTGTTCAAGCAACTGCTCCAGAGACCATCAATGATATTGAGGAATTAAAACAAGAAGCTAAAACACCAAGAATTTTGCACAATGGGCTGCAAAGACCTTTCATTCTTAAGGAAAACCCAGAAATAGGTAGATAAACTTAATCTAAGGCTCAAAACCATCCTGTCTGCTCTGTGGCCAAGTGAAGCTACAATCTAGAGAGTGATTTTGCTGCATCCAGAGGAACACAGGATGAATTCAATTTTTCTTCACATTCAGGGGTGGAGGGGGAACCTCCTCATCTCCTCTGAACCCACTTCCACAAAGGAAATAGCTCCAAACAGCAGCACAAAAAGGTTTTCACAGAGCCACAATAAAATACTCCTCCTGGAAAAGAATTATATTTGTATTTGGTGTGGGAAGCAGATGAAAAGCAGCTCTGAGCCTTTTGCCTTCCATTGGTGAAATTAATCTTAAATGAACTGTCATTAATAAAAGAAATCTCACAGGAATGAGAAAATATAACGTTTATTAGAAGAAGACACCATGGTACATGAAGCTATAGATTCCTGACAGATGAAAATTAATTTTAAAAAATAATAATAGCAACAGAACAACCACACACTGGCCAGATTTAACAAACCTTAACACAAACCAACAGCTTCTAGGTGAGTCCAACCAGGTGCAGGCAGTGAGTGACCAAAAACACTTCTCATCAACACAAGAGGGACTGAGAGTTACCAAAACAACAACTAGTTTAAGCACAACAACAGCCTAGGAAACCATTTATATTTGCACATATATAAAAGGATAAAAACAATTCAAATTCAAGTAACTTTAGTTTTTAAGTTATGTTATATACAATTTTTTTTTCCTCAATATACCAAGGGAGAGAACTAAGGGCAAGTATTTAACAAAAAGGATTTTTTTTAAAAGCCACAGTCCAGTTTATAATTGCTGTTTCCTAAATGATTTGGCAAGCATTAAATAATCAGATATATCGTAGATAAAAAAGTGCATCAGCGTGGTTAAGTTTTACCTATTTATTTATATAAGTCAAGGCTCTGCATGATGGTTACAGCAAACAACCAGCAGAACTTCAACATGGAGCATCACAGAGATGTTTAAGATTTAATTAAGATTTAATTAAGATTTAATTAGGGGTGAGGAGGGATGACCCCACAGTGGCAAAGGAGCTGATCAGCCCATGGCTCCAAAGTGTTTTTTTTTTTAATCAGGAAGTTTAACTTCACAAAATAGCCTCTACATCACCCAAAGCCTTGCTGGTGGCAGCCAATGTGGCATTTTTCCATAGGGTGCAAGCAGTTATTTTATGCAAATTATTTTGTGTATCTCTATTTTCACAACATCTCATAGTGTGAGAGAGAGTTTGGCTCCCAAAAATGATGTCAGGGCACCACGTTCATCAACAGCCTTGTGTAAAAAGGCTCAGCTGATTCCTGCACTGGACAGTTGTCAGCATCAGATACTTGGGGAGAGAAAAGCCCCATAAGAAGCTTTTTCCCCATCCCCTGGTTGGTGTGTAAGCCCTAAAACACAACTTTAAATCCAACAGATCCCATTTTTAGTCTACATATTATTTAGCATCACAGAGAACAAAGTGTGTCAGCTCCCATTTCTATCCAGAAGCAGAACAACAGCTAAATGGAGACAGTCTGGGCCAGTGCTTTTCACTGGTGGTGGGTGAGATGCACATTTAAATTTCAGGAGGTGAATTTGTATCCCCCCCCATCAGCTGAGGGAGCAGCACCTAACGGAGTCTTTCCTTGCTGGAGATGTGACATGTGCATCCATCTCTCTCTCTTCTAAAGAAAACCTTCTCATCAAAACAGAGCTCCTAAAACAACGGTAGCAGCAAACCAGTGGAATAAAAGGTGAACAGGCCTATGCAAACCTACTCAGAGATTGTCTGAAGGGATTTGTACACATCTGGAAAGAAAACAAAACAAAAGAGGCAAAACAAAACAGACATTACTCTTCTTTTTCATCATAGGGTTTGCCAACACCTTCTGACTGGAGGTACCAGTGTAAACTTTACAAACAGCCCTCACGTGGGTATTTTTGCAGCAGTTTGCAGACTTAGTTTTGCTTTCATAAAGAATACAAGCAGGAGGGTGACATCAGGACCATAACTTACCTGTCCTACTCATCTCAGGACTGAAAAAGGCTTGCTGGCTGCCATTCAGCAGTGGCATCACTGAGGCAGAGCTGCCTCTGGCTCACAGCACTGGTACATCCAGGTCAGGGAGGTGCCCCAAGCCCCCAAGAGCTGCTCAGACCTGGTGTAAATGATCCCAACCCTTTGTTCAACCAACCTTTAGCTGCTCAAACTTCTTTCCAGATCATGAAAGAACTGCTATATATGTTTGTAAACACTTTGGTATTTGAGGTGTCATTTTCAGGAATGTGGAAGCTTCTGTGTTTCAAGGATCAAACAAACCCACTTCTACTCATGTATTTAAAATTCAGTGGGAAATTTGCAGCTTGCAACAAAATTTGCCTTTCAAATAACAGCAGCACTTCCCTCAAATCTTCACTCCACCACTTTTAAGGAAAGTTCTCTTTTAACCACAGAATCAGGAAGTAAATATTATAGTTTGTTTACATCAGATATTCACAGATCCATTTCACTTTGTTTCTAAAGTCCAACAAAACACATGGAAAAACTTTAAAAAGGATCTGAAAAACCTCCTTCACTGCTGTAGAATTGGCTCCAACTGCACCAGCCTTCACTCCAGGCACAGAGTGAGGCTTTTTTTTTGATCATTCAGCATCATCCCTTGACTTACATAAACCCATTAATATATGATTTTTCTGGCTGGAACTGCAATGCTCCTGCCATATTCTCTCCAGGAGGATAAATTAAAGACAAGCTTTGCTAGTTCAACTGGCAGAACTGTCGGGATTTCTCTCCCCACCCAACCTGCTGTTTTGCTTAGAAGGGGGTGATGTGCTGCATAGTTGTGCTGATGTGAACCACACTGTGTTGCCCAGGGCAGGATGAGCCAGGCTTCTTTCTTAGGTCAGATTTAGGTGCCACATTGGCTGAGCTGCTTGGAGCAGCCCACACTGCAGAGTAATGATGGTGCCTTCAACTATCACCACCCACAAAGTGGCCAAGTCTCCATAGGAGAGAGCAGAGGGATAAGAGATAGGACTTCCCAATCAGTGTTTTTCTGCCTTGTTCTTACTATGAAGAACATCCAATTTGCATTTCTCCTTCAAAGCTTAGCAAAAGCCAACAGAAGGGCTGAGGTTTTAGCACTGTTTTGCATTTCTTCTGACCCTGTATTTGCCAAGATAAACATGAAACTACTGCATTATGGCAAAATAGAGCATGATCCCAGACTTTGATCTGCAGCAGACAAGGCACTGCACTGTTTAATACCCAATCCAAGACACTGAACTGATGGAGTTAGTGTTTAAACAGACAGTCCCTACTCTTCTCTCCTCCTGCTGTCTGTAAATCCCAATGGAGTGGTTCAGTTTTCTTTTAGATTGGATGAGGCAGCATGTTTCACACCAAGAACTCTTAAAGTCCACCAAAACTCAACAATAACCCAAAAAGACTGACTGAAAAAAATAGAAAAATTTTAAACAGTGAACTTCAAACACATCCTGATTAGATTTTGACTAAAATATTTGATTTTTTCGTCTATTATATTACTAGATGTTGATGGTGCTAGTACATATTTAAGCCAGGACTTCCCTGCAGCCCTGCTAGCTGACAAAACATCCCTAATTTGTGAGGAGTTAAAAGCAATAACCAACTGCAGACTGCTGAATCTAAACTGTCTCCATTGATCATGTGTGAGTAAACCATTATATTTGGTCACAAATACATCCAAAAGACTATTTGCTATGAGGTGGGAAAGAATAGGTCTTTTGTAATGTCTTACTGATGTATGAAGGACCACAAAGTGCTGTGTGGAGAGGTTCTAGCTAGATTTCTCCTCCCCTTCCAAACCCACCAACTAAATTGCAATCAGGGTTCAAGCCAGGAGGTCCACAGAACACAACAAGCTCTGAGAAGCTACCAGAGACACAAAACTTCAGTCTAAATATTTCCTATGCAATGCTCTACTGAGTCAGTCTGGGACAGAATGTGTCTGAGATGCTAACCTGGACATCTGAGGGGAGCTCATGATATCCCAAATGGCTTTGTGCTTCCTGCAGTGTTGACTGTGCAGTGGCAGCTGAACACACACTGTTGAGGAAAGGCTGTGTTTCCCCTTTAGTTTTACAGACTCCCACACTATCCTCCTCTGATCAATAGAAAGCACATTTTGCAGTACAACAAAGCCATATTAGTCCACTTACAAAATAATGCACTTTGTGGCATCATACAGACCTTTAAAAAGGCTCCATCTGCAACTCAGAGCAGTTGCAGCACTGCATAATCTCTGTGAAAGCAAATAAAGTGATAAGAATAGTATTAAATATAAGTCATAGCACCTTTGGCATTTTTGTCCAAATAGACTTCAACATAGGATGTGGGGACATAGCCCTCCTCGTCTTCATTCCTTCGGATTCGTGTCCAACCATCACCTTTGTCTTCTTCTATTACATAGAGCATTTCTCCTTCTGCTACAGAAATTGTTCCTTCATTCTGACCTGAAAAAAAAAATAAAAATCACAGAGTAAGAGAAGGTTCAAGCACAAGATGCAGTGAGGGGTGCTCAGGGAATACTTGGACAAAGTATCAACACAATCTTCCCTGCATCACTAGCAGCATGAACAACATGTGATTCTGGAAACAACAGGCTGTAGATGAAGAGCCAGATGAATGTGATCTTGACATCAGAGTTTCAGGGAGTTTTCTTGCTTAATGGGAAACAAATCTCTCTTAGTGCCTTTAGAATCACAGAATGGTTTGGGTTGGAAGGGACCTTAAAGATCATCTAGTTCCAACTCCCCTGCCATGGGCAAGGAAAACAAGATTTTTGACCAAAACAAGATCATGCCACAGCCTCTCTTGCTCTTTCTATGTCTATTTAAGCACTTCAGGGGTCAAGTGAAGGTTTCCCACTTGTCCTTGGCACATTAACTAAACAAAACAGTAATGAGAATGAAATGAAAGGTTGAGAGATACCTTCAAATGTATAGAGAGCTTTACATGTTCCTATGGTGGGTAGTGGTTCTTCATCATCAAATTCATCATCAAAATCTGTTGCAGGTACTTTCATCTCAGTCTCCTGACTTTGCTCTTCTGTGTAACTGCCATCTGGGCTGCTCAAGAGAGGAAAATACACAGCAACTATAGCAACCAGTCTCAGGAGGACTCAGTTACTAGATACTTGAGGCCAGGTGAGCTGAAGCAGATCAGCAACTCCAAAGGAAACTCAGAAATGGCTGTTATCACCAACAGATATCACCATGTGATGGATGAGACCAGACATTTTTTCTCCCCGTGAGAAGATTGAAAATGAACCTAATCTGGCTCACCTTTGCAGCAGTCAGTACAGGGACTACTATATAGTTCATCATCTTTTAAAAGTTACCATCTTCAGTACGTGAATCACAGAATGTCAGGGATTGGAAGGGACCTTAAGAGATCATCAAGTCCAATTCCCCTGACAGAGCAGGAACACCCAGATCAGGTCACAAAGGAAGGCATCCAGGCAGGGTTTGAATGTCTCCAGAGAAGGAGACCCTCTGGGCAGCCTGTGCCACTGTTCTGTCACCCTCATTGTGGAAAAGTTTTTTCTCATATTTCTGTGGAAACTCGCATGTTCTAACTTGCACCCACTGCCCTTTGTGCTATTATTGGAGGTCACTGAGAAGAGCCTGGCTCCATCCTCCCGACACTCACTCTTTACATATTTATAATCATCAATGAGGTCACCCCTCAGCCTCCTCTTCTCCAAACTAGAGACCCAGCTCTCTCAGCCTTTTCTCAGAAGGGAAATGCTCCAAACACCTGATAGAGTTCCCACTGCTATCCTAGTTACAGAACATTCTGAATGCTGCAGAGCTACTTTTCCTGAATAACAAGCTGAAGAAAAAGGGTCCAATGGTGAAGCAGAAGAGGAGAGCTCTGTACAGATACTGTACCTCTCCCTGTCCTGTGCACAGCTGTTCACTGCTGAAGTGTTGTGGGTTTCATAGAGCCCACTCTGCCGCCGAGCCTGCTCTGTCCGCGCCGGCAACCTGCCCTCCACCTCAGCCAGCCAGCCCTGCAGGGGAACACAGCATCAAACATCACTCCTGCTCCAGCTTACATGATGCTTAGCTCACATTTGACATGCAGAATACATAAATAAAACCACTTCCTAAAACATTTAGATGTTTTTTCCTTGTGCAGTTGGTCAAGAGGAATGGATTCTCTGCTTTAAAGTTTATCCTACTTTCCAAAAATTGCACTTGGTGAAAACTCATTTCATTTTTAACACTGGGAACTGAAAACACCACAAGCAGCAGTTAACAGCAGCTGTTGCTGCTCCAGTTACAAGCAAAAAGATGTGTTGTGACAGCTCACAGTAGTCTCACCACCACCAGGAACAGCAATCCCTGAGTGCAGAGGACTAAAGCTGGGGAGAATGAAAGATTCAGTAGTTTCCAAATGGCTAAAGGAAGCAATAGAAAGGAAAGTCACCAACTGTAAGAAGCATCTAAAATTAATAGGCTGGAGCTATTTATACACATAGTGTAACAGAGTGAAGACTTTTCTCAGCCCTATAATCCTTTTCTGGGTAATTATAACAACTCTTAACATATTCCAAATACTCATTGTGCTCCTGAGATTTCATATCTCAAAGAAGCTTCCAGTTAGTGGCAGACTATTCCTGGAAACTTATTTTTACCTGACAGCTTCTATCTTGCTCTTAGACCATAAAATGAGCTTGACATCTATATGTTCCTCTAATTTTCCAGACTTCTGTAACATGATGCTTAAATTAATTAATTAAATAAGCATCTGGGACCCTCTGGGCAGGCCAAGGAGCTCTTCATTTATCCATCACTCAGCATAATCTGTTTCCTGTGGCAAATTAAACAGCAGGATTTTGGCTGACAGTCATGTAGAAAAGAAGAAAATGGATAGATACATCTGGAAAAGCATCAGCTTTGAACTGAGCTACATTTTACTGAAAGATCTCTTCCCATACCTCAAATTTCTGAACTTCTAATCGTAGCTTTTCAATGTTCTGCCCGAGTTCTGCTAATCTCTGATCCACACTCGCTGCATCTCCCATCTGGGGGTTCTTGATATAGACATCTTTCATCTTCGTTAAGGCATCTCTGAGATAGAAAAAAACCCAGAATATAAATATCATCTCTGCAGCTGGGGGGCAAATCAATTTCTCTAAACAAATGAAAGGGCAACAAAAAGCAGCCTCTTTTTATTCTGTGGTTCAAGCTAAATTGGCTACAAAGCTAACTGAGAACATCCCTTTTTGTCCTGTATTGAGCCAACCATCACAACAAATGACAACTTCAACTTTCTAGATGACTATCAGCCCAGCTCTGGGGGAACCAGTGAACAGTTGCATCACTGTTCTCCATCAGAGGCTGGAAACCCAGTTGAGAAACTGGGACAAAGAGCTGGATGTGGTCTTATTAATAATAAAAATAGGGTGTCAACCAGAATTTTTTTAACACTGCCTGTTGTGGTTTCGTCTTTTGCAATCCAAATTGCTTGCAAGATATTTATTTCACACTGATTAAAATGAAGATAAATCCAGATGGTTTGCATTTGCCACACTGCAGTGACAGATGGACCTTCAGCCACATAATGTGACCCAGTATATCCTGGTGAGTTACACAGCATTTTTGCTCAGCTCTTTATGGGGGCTGTGCTTCATATCAACCCAAATGCCAAAAGCATAGAGTTTCTGATGTTAATTTTAAGAGCTGCTGGGATGAATGTGGCAGCAAAGGGCCAAGATTAACAAAGTATTTGCCTTCCTGAGATCCCCTAGAAAAAAAGCCTGTAGAGTTCTCCCTGACAGCCATGACCTGAGTCAAGTTAAGGCTGAACTTCCAAGAAAAAAAGTTGTCCACATGATGAAGAACATTTCAGGGCTAAGAAGGATAGATTTAGGAGCTGATTTCCTGTATTACTGGCACAGTTATATTCAGCTTTTTTCAAGCATTTGCTGGGGGGAGAAAGGTTATTGCAAGTCCCACGAGTCAAGTTAACACTCTTTATGTTTGAGTTTCCCACCAAACTCTTGACAATCACAATCCTGTGCCTGCCTTTTGCTTTGTGAGGACAGAAAATGGGGAAAAGCGTGGGAGGCAAGGAAGTGGGACAGCTCTGTGGTTAAAACCCTAAGGGACAATATTGCAAACATATGAGTCATGATTATCACTATCTTTTAACTCTTAATTTAACTGCTGGCACTAGTTTCTCAATCACATACTATCTTTATTTAAAATAACTTCACCCTGCTCTGATTTTGAATCGTGTTGTTACGTTGAGTTACCTTAGAATCAGTACAAAGAAAGGAAAACCTGTAGAAAAACTAAAGTAAGTCACCATAGACAAAAAAAATCCAAAGCTATGAAAAATCATAGAATGGTTTGGGATGGAAGGGACCTTAAAGATCAACTAGTTCCAACCCCCTGCCATGGGCAGGGACACCTCCCACTAGACCAGGTAACTGATACAGAATCTGAGCTGCAAAGTGCTTTTCATCTTGGTGTTTTAAGCCATATGTAACTTTTGACTTTTCTCTCCTTGATGCAGCACCTTAAACAAGCCTAGAACAATCTTGTTCTTATTTGGTCTTTCTTGTGTGTTAGCTGTTCTCCTACATAAGGTTCAGTTTTCATTGGAAGGGGTAGATGTACCTTTGATCCAACTCCTTCTGAATGTCTTTGTTTAATTCATCAACCTTTTGCTGAAGTTTCTTTCTTCTTTGCTCAGGTGGGAGATTGCTGAAGTCTTCTGGGCCCGCTCCCTACACAGAGTGGAATGGAGAGGGAGAAGAAAATAAAAAAAATTTAAAACCCACAAAAATCAGAGCTTGAAGAATCCTTGCAAGATCACAATGACCTGAAGCATTGCTACCATTTATACTCAGAGGTATCAATTTCTGAATGGCCAGGAATCCACAAGTCTTAGAAATAATCTCAGGACCACAACCCAGCTCCATACCTAATGGCTAATGGGAGATCATCAACTAAAGAACTTCAGAATTCAAATGCAAAACTGAGTATTTCTATCCACAGTTACCATCAGATTTTAATGAAGAGAGTTCCATTCTCATGGAAAGCTGATCTTTCCTGACTTTCTCTATCCTCCCACAAGCAGCATCCCCATAAAGTCAGCTGCTGGCTCTTCTGTGCCACAGTTGTACCTCTCATAAGCTTGCTCTGCACAGTCTGATTGCTGGCCCAGCACAGCTAAATTATGGCAGGACTTTCCTGAACACAGTAAAGTAACAGCAGTGATTCTGCAATTTAAAGACATGCTACACATTTTCCAGGATTCACATTCCATGCTGAAGTATCTAATTTTGCCTCTCTCTTGTACTAACACATCAGGAGTTACAGCAAGGTCACAGAAACAACCAATTTGAAATCATCACTGATGGAAACACTTGCCCACAGTGGTTACCTTTGTGTGATTCTGCTTGAAAGCCCCTTTTCTGCCTTCACACTCTTCTCCATTGCCTCAATTTGACACATAAAATAACATCCATGCTATTTTCTCCAAAGTACCACCTCTTTCTTTTGTGCAAGAAGGCAAGGGGAGCAGTTTGGGTGGGCTTCAATGGACACAGCTCAACACTAATTAATCATACTATGAAGGAACTAGGTTCTTGTACATAAGGATCTTGAAGTGGTGGAGACATCCAAGGCCAGGCTTGCTGAGGCTCTGAGCAACCTGATCTAGTGCAAGATGTCCCTGCTCACTGCAAGGAATTGGACCAGATGGCCTCTGAAGGTCCCTTCCAACCCTATGATAATCTTTAACTTGAGAGGTTCTTCTTGGGTTTGCTTTCTGCTCATTCTACCTCCCATTTCTAAGGAGGATTACTACCCTATAAGAGAAGCAAGGGTAAAAACAGAGAGCTGAGTAACAAAATTCCATGGGCCAGCAGCTTACTGAAAGCTTGTGAGTAGAGCTGCAACTCAAATTCCTTACTAAAATGCCAAATCTCTCTAAGAAGAGCGTGATTTAGCAGAAACTCTGCCACAAAAGCTGCCCATTAGACCCTTCTAACTCTGCACTGATTGTGCTCCAAGACAGCACATTCTTTCTTCTGCAAATGCAGAACAAGCAAGGATGTGGGTGTCAGGAGGGATGGGGGACAGCTACAGATGGGTCACTTTCTTCTCTGAGCTGGTCATTACAAAGTAACAGAAGAGGCAAACCTAATGAAATTGATCTCCAGTAAAAGACAGCACATGCATCTACTTCAGCCTTGATCATCTGTGCAATAATACATATTAAATCCAATTTGATGAGAAATCAAGTCTGCCACAGGTCTTCAGCAAGAAGCAACAGTGCTAATGGAGCACAAGCAAGTCACTGTGTTGGCAGAGAAGCAGCAGGACATGAAACCTCCAGCTGGCAGCTTTCACAGTCTGCAGTTCCCTCCCAATAAGCTGCTATGAACAGAACAGGTCCACAATCCTAGAATTCTGTACCTAAAGGCACTGATTGTTGAGGAGTAAGAAAAATTTCAAGCTAAGGCAGTGAAGGTGCTACTGCAGATCCCCTACAGCTCTCCAAAACTTCTATTAATCTTTCTCAGCTCTCACATGCTGGAAATGGGTCAGCAAACCAGCTGCATTTTCCTTAGGACTGGTCTCACAAAGGGCAAAAGGATGGAGACAAGGTATGAGAACAAAGCATGGTGTGGAGCATCTCAAGAAGATCTGCACCTTATGTATGAAGTTTAGCAAATAATTTACTTTCTCTAACATATTCACCCCCTTCCCTTTCCAACTCAGTAAGGTGTTGTCTTACCGTAGTTCAAGAAACTTTCCCAGTTGCATCCAAGATAGAATTTAGGATTCATAGATTTGTGTATCTCTCCATTTGTGAGCTCAAATTGGAACGAGTTAACCATGTTGGTTAAGGTTTACAGAACTTAAATTAATATCATTATTAGTTATTCTGAAGGACTACATAGGGCTGTAAAATGTAGGTGATAATGATGCAGGTTTCCATTAATACCTGCAACATGGAAAGCAAACTTTGCAGCTGCACACAAAGACATGCATTTGTTTCTGGAAAAGGTCCAGCAAGCAGAGATCTTTGTTGTTTTGGGGTTGGTTTTATTTTTTTCCTTTAAATGTTTTAATATATTAAGTAGCAGAATTATTCAATACAGGTTTTCTACATTTTCATAGCCCTCGATTATAAATGAGAAAACTAAACTATGTATTAAGAGTTAATTTTTTTTTAGCAGCTTATTAGAAATTCTGATCACCTCTATTAGACTCCAGACCTGTGTATTCAGAGTTATCTGATAAATATCAAAAAAAGCAAAACACAAAAGAAGAAACAAATTGAAAAGTTAATTTCAGTGTTGTGGCATATGTGGCACACACAGTGCACATTAAAACACACACAGAAAATTGTGATTAAAACACAGGACAGGCATGCTGAAAATGTGCTTACCAGCTTGAGAGAAAGCTTCAGGTAAAAATTGGAGAGATACGGGGTTTGGGGAGGGGGGGAGAAAGAGAAAAAAAACAACAGTGCATCAGTAGAAGAGGAACTTTTTCAGGCTGATGTTACAATCAAATGACACATCATCCCCTTGCTGTTGGAAGGCAAAATGGGTAACACTAACAGATCTCTGCAAAAGTTCACAAGATGAGCCAGGGTTGTCAGGCAGCTGCCGTTTCCTTGGTCAGAAAAGAAATGGAAGAGCCTTGTATCTCTGCACAATTAGCACTGTGGGTAAAGATTTGGCTTTTTCATCACCTTGTTTGCAGTGGATAATCCAAAACCAGTGATTTTTCTCATTCCAGTAACACCTCTCAGGTGGAAAAACTTTCTGAACTTAGATCAAAAATGCACTGAAACAAGCCATGAGCATCATGACAGGGAAAAAGGGGTAACACTGAGGCAAACTCTCCAGTAACAAACACCTGGTGGCATCACCAGCAATCTCCAGAGGTTATCCAGCTCCCAGGCTTATTTCCAAGGAGCAGCACCCCTGAAATACCTGTTGATTGCATATGGATAGCTACATGTAAAGTCATCTCACATCCTTCAACAATTCAAAACCAAATACTCAAGTCTCAAATGCACTTTGGCCATAAAGTCAGACAAGGAGGAGGAAGAAAAAGGCAACCCTTTTTAGTCTTTCCATAGAACTGATTCTATGGCAGCACAGTAAGACATTATTCAAGCTCCTTAAACAATCTACATGATCTAATTCCTCAAAGGTTACCACATTTCATGGTCCAGAGCCAAAATATTTTAGTTACTCTGGGAAAGTGAGAGGCTCAAGTGGCTGTTTCCAGAGCAGGACGCTCTGCCTCTGCCCTCCATCACTTCTACATTCATCTCTTGACAGCACTAGGGGGAAGGGGGGGGTCTCCCAAACTGCCAGAGGAACAAATGTGCCCAAGCAGGCAAAGTTATCAGTGTTGCAAGATGTTAAAACAGCTGAAATTCAGTTTTTCCAAGAGATAGGGAGAGAAACAGCACTTTTCTGCGGGTGCCAAGGAGCACAAGTTTGCTGCTGCTCAAGATATAAAGCCAGATGTTTAAGTGGGAATTAAAAGTACTCCCAGCCTCCTCCAAGAATCCACATTGTGCCTGTCCTTCCAACTCTCTGGGGACAGTTGTGAAATACTCAAACTACACAGAAAACTTGGAAGTCATCAAATACTTGTGCTCAGTGGTAAAGGCAGATAAGTATAAAATAAAAGCTGGAAAATGCTTCTCACTCCAGGCACTGGTCTAAACTGGGAGACTTTTCACCAATCTCCATTCAAAAATTCTCCTTTTTTTTTATTACTAACTGCTCCTCAATATGATACTCTCAAACAGATGCTCTATTTTTAGCAAAAGCACAGTTCTTCATGTCTGGATTTAAAATAAAGGTGGTTTTGACAGTATGAAATGGACACTTTTCCAAAATAATAATTATTAGTTAGAAGAATTTGCACAGCAATAAACATCAACCATTCAAGGAAAACACCTGTGCCTGAGATAAATAATGAAATGCTCCATTTGAACTGGTGCTTTCAACAAAAACGCAGCCCTAAAACCACCCTCCCTCTGTAGCTCAGCCCATCAGGAAGGAAACACATGATAATCATCACAGTGCGATGAAGAAATTCACTCTCTTGGCTACGAGGCCATTAAAAACAGCAAACCAACCCGATGCATTTGAGAAAATAATCATACAGGAAAGAGGAAAAAAAATAAATAAAAGAGCCAAAATATGCTGCTGAAGAAATTCAGCGTAGGCAGCATTTGTTTGTGTACTTGTTTCAGTGCTCCTGTGAACTTTAGCATAGACATGGTCAGCACAAATTGAGATCCTTGTAACATACAAGACAAGACTCATGGTGCAGAATAAATATTTACCTATGAAGCACTCTAGAAAAGGCACAGATGTATTGCTACATGCGCTAGTTTCTAAACACTACTCACTCTAAAGGCACTAGGCTACTGCGAAGGGTCATTCTGCATCAAGGCTATTCTTTTGCTGTAAATTCAGCAAATTTGAGAAGGATTATAGACACAGTGGGTCAAATTCTTACACTGGTAAGCATGGCAGAAATAGAGAACTCCCATTAATAGCATTTCCAAATAATACATCGTTATAACCAGTACAAATCAAGCAGACCATAGGCTGGAAACAGCGAAATGCTGAAATAAGTCATGTTAAGTTTTTTTCATTTCTGAAATATAATCATAGTTTTACAAGAAATCACTTCATTTTGTATAAATAAATAGAAGCAGACTGGAAATAAATCCACACTAAGGAACTACTTTTGCCCATTCTGTTGAGTTTTCACAGCTAGAAACTTGCTCAGAGCTCCTGGGAGAACAGGCATTTAACTCCCCCCAAATGATGCCACAAGAAGGAAAAACAAAAAAAAGTCACATTTCTTCAAAATGAGCAGATCTGTTTCAAGCTGTCAATTCAGAACAAGTCGAGCTTGGTTTTGCAGGGGGAGGAATGGAGAGCCTAAGAGCCACAAGCTTCAATAACACATGAGAGAGCATGAAAGGCAGCAAGTCCATGTGTTATTGGACAGTCACAGGCACTAACCTCACTTACAGAGAGCAGGGTTGAAATCAATCATAGAATCATAAAATGGTTTTGGTTGGAAGGAACCTTAAAGATCATCTAGTTCTTTAAAGATCATTGGACTTCATACAACCAAGAAGTCATTTTCTTTCTTAGTGATTGTGCAACAACCTCCCCATATGAGCTGAGTTTCATATTTAGAAGTCAAATATCTTGATTCCATGGACAGAGAGTTTAGAGAAGCTTCAGAAATCTCCACGCCCAGGCACAGAAGGTGTCACTGCACTGCTGCAAATCAGGGCTTGTGCTCAAGGCTGAGTTGGCAAAACAATTTAGAATGAAACACATAGAACCTGCTTCCTTAACTCTGAATTTCACAGATTCAGCCACTTGATTTGTGCCAATTTCAGCATTTCCAGGACTAGCAGACATATCTTCCCTGCACATAACAGAGTAAGCTGTCACCAAATTTTCCTTTTATCTGTCACAAAGCACACGCTCACAGCACACTGAGGGGTTTGTAAGTGGGGTTAGTGACTGTGTAGCAACAGTATGGGGCTGGATCACACCATCTGTGGACTTACAACATACTCCCTAGCCTCAATGGCACAGGTGGGTGTCCCTAAAGTCCTCTTCATGAGTTCTTTGTGAATATACAAAGACTGTGTCTGCTGGTGAGTCAGCAAGAGAAAAGACACATGGGTTACAGTGGAGACGAGCACCTCTGTGTTTACTGCTTCTACAGCAAAAGACAGCTTGGCATTGAACCAGCCTTTAAGTGCAAAGTGGAAATTTCCTAGAAACTAGGTGAATATTAAGAGATTAGCAGAGATTATTAGGAGTTTTCTCACAAAAATCAGCAAATAGCACATTATTAAATGCTAGCTTAAACACACAAAATGAGAAGGTCTCTGTGTTAGAACAAACCATGGTGTTAATGACCCCACCCACCAAAAAAAAATCCAGCTTTTGGCACAGATTTAAACACTTTATGTTAGAACAACATCCCCAGGGGCAGGGAAGGCAGCAGGTAGAAGAGGAGGAGGTTTGATTTACTTGCTGTTTCTGCATGCTGACAGAACAACAAAGTACCCATCACTCAGAGAGACCAACAGCCAGGGGAAAAGACCACACAGTATGTCACAGAGGAGAAGGGATGGGAAGGGAAAAAAACATTGGTGCAATGGAAATAAAATCACATTGTAATGAAGTCAACAACTTCCACTAAAAAGGAAACCACAAAAGTCCCTCTGGGTGCTTTATGGAACCGCCTGGAGGCTGGAATTTGGGTAACAACAGTGATATTTGTGTCCCAGCCCCATCCTCTAGGCTTCAGCCCATCCCAGATGTTGAAGGAGGAGAGGAAAGGCAAATCTGCCCAGCACAGTGATTCAAAGGTGCAAGTTCTACCCCTGGATTGTGTTAGTTCAGAAGTATTGCTCTATAAATAAAGGAGCTGATGTTACTGCCAATATAGCAATAAAACAAAAGAACACAAAATTAATAACTAGCAGAATATCCAGTCTTCTTTGTCCTGAAAATGGAATTAGAAAAAGCAGAGCAAGCATAATTGGCACTGACTTATGTAAGTGGTTCCTCATTTTGTGTACTCTTTGGGCTTTAACTTCCCTAAAGAGATAGAGTGCCTTTAAATTGTCACACTGCTTTTACACTGCCTCTCAAAAGAGTTAATAGAAACAGCACTCACAAAACCCACATAAAAGACTTACTCCCCCTCTTCTCTTCTAATTCTGATCCATAACAAGTGCTCTAATGGTTTTACAGTATTTTCTACAACAGACATTTTTGCTCTTAGGTGTAGGAGAAAGAAGTTCTGAGGAAAATTCAAATAACTTGATTAGAAAACCATAGACACTGTCAAGAGTCAGCACCTTATTTCTTCACTTCTTTTTAAAAACAGACTAGGATTTCATACTGGCAGTGACCACCAGTGCTGGTTTTGGCACCTCTCCATGAACCTTGCATCTGTTGCAAATTGCTCAGGCATCTGCTTCCTTCCATGATAAGATTCATTGGATTTTTGGTTTGGAAGTGAAATTAAAACCAGGCTGGGCACAGGACTTAACATTATTAATTATATAATACATTTTAGAAGTCAGCCTGCTTTAGTTTTGTAATTTCTCTTTCCAAAATGCAACTTAAGATGCTAAACCAAAAACTGTGTGAGGAAATGACTAAAACATACAGACCCTCTAGACACGTTCTGGTATCAAAGATTTCATGGAGGAACTGGAAAATCTATTCAACTTGCTTATGGTCCAAGGATCAATTACAATGTGAAGTTCTGTTGGTGCTATTTATGTTGTTAAGTTCTTAGTATCTCCTGGACCTGCTGACATTAAGTAACTCCTTCCTTAAGCCAATGTTAAAAAAAGGAATATCATCCAGTTTCCTCTGGAAAAAACAAATTGTTACCCTGTCTTTTGTGGGAGTTAATCACAATAAAGCCAGGAAGAAGGACCTGCTTGAGAATTTGGCCAAATACTCTAAAACAATACTTGAAATGTTTTTGTGATGCCCTTCCTTTACTGCAAGGTGTCCAGCTGGAGTGGAATTTTGTCCCTGAACACAACCAGCCAAGCAGAGCTGATTTTCAGAGCAAATTAATATCTTCAGTGTCCAAAGGTGTTGCAGGTCAGCACCCCATCAGCTCCCTGGAACCATCTGTACAAACCTTGCTGCACTGATGTTATTTCTGTAGGGATCAAATGTTCTTCTGTGCAGAGGACATTTCCCCTCTACATCCTTCTAATTCCTTTGGTAATATGACAGCCAGGTATTAGTAACAACACGGCTCATGCACCCAAGCAAAATTCAGATGGCTTTTGGATTTGGCAGGGGGATGGAGGGGAATTGAGAACGGGAAATCTTATAAAACTTATTATGGTAAAAGCACAATTAACAGCATTATCTGGCTGTACTGAATATAAAGTGGGTCATACCAACCACATCAGCTGAAACAAATGCCAGCCACTCATTTTTCATCTAATAAATTAACAGGATTTGGGGATGGCTCTTGATTTATTTATTGCCTGCTTAGAATGATTCGATTTTTGGAGGTCATGTGGCATTTTCATGATTTTTCAGTCTGACCATTTGCGTAACAAATCACCAAGGACTTATGAAATGTGAACTTGACAAGTTTTCAAATCAGAGGGAGGAAAAGCTGCCAGAGCTTTGCAGCCTCTCCTAAGCCATTTTTCTACATGAACCAAGTGGCCTTAATTTGTCCCTCTGGAAAAGGAGGAGAGAATCATCTGAACATTGACCTCCAGCTCTTGGTGGGGGGAGAGAGGATGAGTCAGGCAGGAAAAAGTATTTACATACAAACATCCTGGTAGCTACCAGGGGAAGGAAATGAAATAAAAAGAGAACACAGTGAAAGGTTTAAATTAATATTTAGCAAGAGAGCTTTTCCTTGCACATTTTTAATGGGCACGTCAGCAGAAATTTGAAGGTTTTCAGAGAAGATTATAGGAAATTGTTCTTGTTATTTCACCCTCTGCACAAAGCTAATAAAAACCAACATGGTATGAAGAATTTCTGAGACCTGCTTGGGCAGAGTTAATACACATACTAATGGACTTTTCCTCAGGAAACATTGAAAGCCATTAGTCATAATTGCTTGTATAGCCAAATAAGAATTTGTACATTTGAAATACAAATGTGTCAAGTGTCCAGGGAACTAGAAACTAGCATTTTAAAATCAGATTTGAAATATTCAGCAGTGCTTCCAATATTCTGCTCTGTGAATGGCACTGTATTACAACAAACCCTCACCTTCAGCAGTGTCTCATACCTGTTATGAAGCTGCCAGATGCCACCAAGGCAGCCACTACCCAGCACATTCCCAGGTTTGCTGATACAGAAGGAGAACTGGAAGATCATCTCCACTCATAAAAGCCACCAAGAAGATGCTGAGACAAATAGCAACTGGGAGAAGGAGGTACATTCACAGAACCTGCCTTCAGACAACTCAGAAATTTCCCCACTGAAAAGCAGGGAAGTGTGAGGAAATGTAACCTTTTTTCAGGGTTGTGAATGTCCCATTAAATGGGAATTCCTAGCAAAGGACTGCAAACCACCCTGTATAAAAATGTTTTTTTTTAAAAAGTACTGTCTGCAAGCAGATGAGACACAATATTGTTTACAGAACTGCTCTCAATTCTCAGTAACCAACCACTGAAGTTCCCCATAAAAATCATCTCTACTTTCATACAGCTCCAGCCTCAGCCTTAAAATGTCAGTGCAGTCCCTGGAGCAAATTTAAGCTTTTTAAAGTAATCACTTCCTTGCTGTTACAGCCTGCTCTAAAAAAAATTTTGAAATACTGAACACTTGTGTCTCCTTCCTGTAATTATTATAGGAGGAAATAATTCTCAGGACCTTAACCCAGGAGGCAAAGCCGTGCTAGGCAGCAGCTTCTCTGCATAACCATGATGTGTGCAAGGTTCTGGAAAGATAAAAGTCTTCCTTTTGTTTGAAAAAATGGGAGAAATTATCTCAGGGACCTGTTACTTTATTTATGAAGACCACCAGTGAGAGAATTAAATTCTATACAAACACTTCCATGGCAGTTTACCAGCAGATGTCAAGGATGGGACCAGAGAAGATGACATAGGAAAACTCAGGGCACACTTCTACTCCATCAGCAGCAGAGGAGACAAGGACATTGTGCTCCTGACAGCAGTGATGTATCATAAAACATTGATCCAGTCTGTTCTAGACCCAGGTGAATCCCCAAGGAATGCTATTGGGGCTTTCAGCCTCTCTGCACTGTACAGTGAATAGAACATGTTGCACTTCAGCTGAAAAACCTGAACCTCAATCCCTGAAAACATCTCACATGTGCTTTTTGAAGCTCACACACTAAACTAACACAGCCTTTGCTGACTGAATATAATTTTCAACTGAGTGCATCATAGCACTGGGAAGTGAAAGTCAGCTAAAGAAAACAACAAAATCTGTGGACTTCATGGGAAATGCCCAGAAAAAGACATGGCCTACAGTTCAGCATGTAGGGAGGGCTTCAAGGAAAAGTCAAACATGGAACTTGACATTTTCTTCCCAGCTTTACAAAGGTTTGTGTCACAAAATGTTTATCAAAATCTTAAATAATGTATTTTCTCTGCAGTTTTCAAGAAGGGCAGCTGTTAGTGGCCATTACAAGGTTTTTCAACTTGGTATTTTTGCAAAAATGCTTCATTATGATTTTAAGCATCTAGAATAAAAACTATGGAAAAAATTTAAAATTAATTGTAAAAAAAATTAAAGATTATAGCAGGATTTTAAATTCTTCTGAGGACACTTATAAAGCTATTTAAGCCACATCATCTGATCATGGACATCCAAATGCAGACATGATAAACTTGCTGGGAAGCAGAATTTCTGCTGTCCACAGGAATCAAGACAAAGCTTATAGACACCTCATGCTACAGGATGTGGTTATAGTCCTTGAGAAGTGTCAGCCCTAATCATTTAGAATCAACTGCAAACAATACATCTAGGTAGCTGCAAGGAACATTAAATACAGCATCACTCTGAGGCTCCACCAACATATGACAGCCCTGTTTGAAGCACACATGTAGCATAAACCCCTTAGAATCAGTTCACATCTTCCACATCTCACCTATGGGGTTGTTTTTATCTTAAGGCTTCCCAAGCAAGCTAACACTGCAGTCCCTAAAGCACAGGCCAAGGCTGAGCCTCTGGAACAAAGGCTAGAAGAGGGAAGTCACCTTCCAACTGCTACACCAAGGGAAACACCTGAACATACACCAACTGAGGTCAGAAGAAGAGCTACTCTCTAGAATCCCTACTAATTATCCTCCTGCTTCTGAAACACAATGAGATGAATCCTCTCTGCAGTGGAAAAACTTTTTACATGAAGGTAGGCAACTTGCAGCACCAGGACCACAGGAAACCTCTGAATGATGCTCTTCCAGATCTACTCAGCCACAAACACAGGGCTACTAAATTAATGATTCATTTCTACACGAGTGTTGCTTAAAGATCAGCTTTCCCTTCCATTCTTCAGATAATCCCTCCTCCCAGAAAAAATCCCCACAAACGGGTAATTTCCATCAGCTGCACTTTTTGTGGTTTCACTGTGGGGTTTTTGACTACAAATGGTTTTCTAGGTGGAGATTCCTTGGATTTGTCTGCATGTTGTGATAAAACACAATGGATTCGTTCACAAAACAAAAGTTTTTACATAACAGAACGTGCAATAAAAGCGCAAGAAAGAAAAAGAGAAAGAACAAGAGAGAGAGAGAGAGGTATCCAGAGGAGAACTTACCCCACGTTTTAGGCTCCTGAAGCAGTGGATTTTGGGTTTGGAGGTCATGAACTCGTTGAAGCGATGGGAGAGGGGTTCCTTTTGCTGCTTGGGAGACTGGGGGCCGTTGGGAACAGCAGAGGGTGAGGCAGAGGCAGGGGGAGGAGGAGGGGGCTGATGGGGGGATGTTAAAAGGGACATAAGCTACGTATAAGAGATGGAGAAGTGATAGAATAAAAAACCAAAATAAAAAGATAAAACACAAAACGAAAATAAGCATCAAAACCAATATTTGAAATCCAGAGAAAATAATCAATTAAACAATTAAATATTAAAGGCCATGGTTCAAAAGAGGGGGAGGGGAAAGAGGGGGAAGCAGTATTTAAGAGTCGTGTTAAATGAAGGATGTGATCATGGAAGTTTTAGTGATGCAACAGAAGAGTAACACAAAGTATTTTGACAGGAGGCTCATGCAGACTCTTCCATGCAGCACTATCCCCATAAATTGCCCTGCTCTGGCTCTGTGGACAGCTTAGAATAATGCATATGGATAGAGTTTTTTTCAAATACCTGAATTTAAATGGATCAGATAAGGAAGGTACCTTAGTGCCCAGTAGCGTTTCTATAATCTGGAAAACAACAAACCACATTCCTTCCTGCTTCCAAATCATACCTCAGTAACGTCCATCACACTTCACTCTTACAAATGACCCTATGATTTTGCTCAGGAATTAGTCCTGTTTGGATTTTTGGGGTTTTTTTCCTGGCTACACTGATGTAAGCACCAGACAGCCATGTTCTCTCGTCTACCAGCACAACAGAAATGATCCATTTGGAACAGGTAGATTTTTTATTGTTTTGACTCATTAGTAAGAAGTGATGTGGCAAGGTCAGAGCAAGTGTGAGATCAAAACAACGAAGCTCCTCTGGGCTTCCATCAGTGTTACTGAAAACCGATTTAAGTCCAGCCACCCTGACACATCCTGGTAACCCCAGACAAATGTTGCCATGCATTATGGTGTAGAATATGACAGTGAAATGAAAAGAAGGTTTAATGGATACAGAAGTTAATGTGGTCCTTTTTAAAAAAAAGTCAACTGCTTAGTTAGTTATGCTCCGTTAGCTGTGGTGCTTAAGAAGAACAAATCTCAGCCATTCCCTGTTCCCAGGCACCCAACTGCTGAACCCCAGTGGACAGACTGAGAAGGTAACGCAAATGAAAGGCCAAGGAGAGTTTTTTAGAAGTGTCAAAAAACACGTTAAAGCTTCCCAAAAGTAACGATGTTAGTTGGCACACATGGCACTAGGTAAGTGGTACACAGCTCTTTCTGAGTTAGGAACAGAAATGGATGACGGCAGAGACATGACAACTCGAGTTAAATTAATTTAAACACTGCAACATAATTAAGGGAGTTATACAAGAGGGAAAAAAATACTTCAAGATATAAAGAAACTTAAGTAACCAAAGACTATACCAAAACACCATATTAAGGCACCAGTTATTAACTTTCTGAATCTAAAATTGCTTTAAAAATTGTAATTGCCAAGATCACAAGACAGAGATCACTGACTTCAAACATACTAGCACCAAACTCAAATTTGCAAGTCAGTACCTTATTTTTCTTGATGAATGGCCATAACTTGCCCTTGGACTTGCTACCAAACTTCGGCTCGTACTTCCCATCTCCTCTTGAGTTGGAAAGGCTGGATTCTGAGATAGTTCTCTTCATTGGCTGCGTGAAGTCCTCAAATTCAACATCTCCTGGAGGCTCAAACCCAGATTTAAAGGCTTCTATTACCAGCTGTGAATCCTGAAATGGGACAGAACCAAGCATAAAATTCTCTGATGAGGGCTATCATGAAATTGAAGACACAGAAAAAACAGTCCATACACACGAAAGTTTGTCTGTGAAGGAATCAATATTTACTGTGCCACAGCTCACAGATAGATAATTAGCCTCTAGATAAAAGCATCACCATCCTGTTTAGATAAAGATTAACTTGTCTTCAAAAGTTTCACAGATTCTCCTTATGTCCACAGCTAAAATGCTATTCTGAAGAAATCCCATGGGATATAAACATAACCAGAAGCCAGGCTCAGCTGAGCAAAGCACAGATGTAGGAAAAGCCTTGCAGAAGTCTTTAGGGGATTGTAAAGAAAATTAAGGTTTAAGATGCTCAAACTATCAAGTGCTCTGTGAAATTCCTACACAGTTGTTAAAGATGTAGAACAACACCTTCCATTATCTCATCTCAGTATGACACTACAATTTCCTAAGATCTAAACATTTGAAGAGAATTTTAATAGTACTTATGGAAAGCAAGATGAAGGAAGACTATTAAACACATACAAGGTTACATTAAATATTCTATGGGCATTTTATCCTGTGTATGGACTTTTCCATTTTTTCCCCTCTTCATTTTCCAGCGTTTCTTCCATTTAGTCAAAACAACCTTCCACTACAATGGAGCTAAAAATAACCCACATGTTCCATACATCACCAAGATAATGTCATAACAGGAACTCTGAAGTCCATAACTAGTTAATTTTATCTGCTGCTAGAGCCTTCTGAAGCAAGTTCTGTGTAGGTTCAGCTCACAGTCACTACAGCTTACCCTTGCAGTGGGACCTCTCTGTTGTCTGAGTTGTTAGAGGATGTGAAAAAAAAAAAAAAAAGAGTATATACAGTTGCAGTAGAAGCACAAGGCTAACCAGTATTCCCAGTTAAATCCAGACAGCTTCTATTGCTATTAGCAGGAATTCTGTACACTTCAGAGAAGGCATAAAGCAATCCTATTTACACACTTTCAGCTTTACTAACTACCCCTGAAGCTGACCATGAGGCAGAACTTTGTAATATTTAAACTGTAGAGAATATAGGGAGTATTAAATTTATCCCATGTCTCATTCTGGTTCTGAAACAAG
>VZTY01022541.1:186062-197508 GCA_013400935.1 Turnix velox | reverse complement strand
AAACCTCGAATCTCTCCCTCTTACTTCTGCCTTTCTCCAGGTCACACAGATGGGCCATCATGAGCCATTTGTGTGTTCTGTTTGTAGCTCATTTCATCCCCTTTGGTGACAAACTGCTCATAATTTGGTTTGGCTTTTATTTTTATTATTCATTTTAATATTAAAAATATCTAAACCTTGAATCTCTTTCTCCTGCTCCCTCCTACTTCTGCCTTTCTGTCTGTTTGTAGTTTTTCACCACCTTTGCTGACAAACTGCTCACAGTTTGGTCTGGCTTGTTGTGTTTGTTGTATTTTTATATTATAAATGTCTAAACCTTTAATCTCTTTCTCCTGCTCCCTCCTACTTCTTCCTTTCTCAAGGTCACTCAGATGGTCCATCACAAGCCATTTGTGTGGTCTGTTTGTAGTTTATTTCACCTCCTTTGGTGACAAGCTGCTCATAGTTTGGGTTGGCTTGTTGTATTTTTATTATTTCTTTTAATATTACAAATGCCTAAACCTTGAATATCCCTTCTTCCGACTTCTGCCTTTCTCAGGGTTACTCAGATGGTCTATCACGAGCCATTTGTGTTGTCTGTTTGTAGTTTATTTCACNAATCTCTCTCTCCCACTTCCTCCTACTTCTGCCTTTCTGTCTGTTTGTAGTTCATTTCACCTCCTTTGGTGACCAACTGCTCATTGTATGGGTTTATTGTATTTTTATTAGTTTTTTTAATATTACAAATGCCTAAACCTTGAATATCCCTTCTTCCGACTTCTGCCTTTCTCAGGGTTACTCAGATGGTCTATCACGAGCCATTTGTGTTGTCTGTTTGTAGTTTATTTCACCCCCTTTGGTGACAAACTGCTCATAGTTTGGGTTTATTGTATTTTTGTTAATTTTTTTAATATTACAAATGCTTAAACCTTGAATCTCTCCCTCTTACTTCTGCCTTTCTCCAGGTCACTCAAATGGTCCATCGGGAGGCAGATAAACGTTTAGCAGCTGAAGATTATTTGAAGCAGCAACGTAACAATGCATTCCCTGAAATATTTTACACTTTCCTCCAGCCTTACATGGCCCAGTTTGCCAAGGAGACTTTTGTATCAGCAGATGAGCGTATCCTGGTCATACGTAAAGATCTGGACAACATCATCCACAACCTGTGTGGACACGATCGCACAGAGAAAGCTGAGGGAGAAACCAAAGAGAACGGGCTGGTTATTTTAGTCTCTGTGATAACTTCCTGCTTGCAGACTCTCAAATATTGTGATTCCAAACTGGCAGCTTTGGAGCTGATTCTTCACTTGGCACCCAGATTGAGTGTGGAGATTCTTCTGGATCGTATCACCCCTTATCTGTTACATTTCAGCAATGACTCTGTGCCCAGGGTGAGGGCAGAATCTGTGAGGACACTGACAAAAGTTCTTGCTCTTGTCAAAGAGGTGCCCCGCAATGATATCAACATCTACCCAGAGTACATCCTGCCAGGCATTGCGCACTTGGCCCAAGATGAAGCCACCATCGTCAGGCTGGCATATGCAGGTAAGAGGAAATCCAGTCAAAACTCCACATCTTGGGGGTTTTTCTGTATTTCCTGAACTGTTTTCTGCTCAAAATCATCACCTAGCTGGCTGTTGGTATGGCAGAAAGTCTTCCCAGAAGTCTCAGAAATGTCCTCAGCACAAGAAGGACATGGACTTTGTGGAGTGGGTCCAGAAGAGGGACATGAGGATGATGGAGCACTTCTGCTATGAGGATGGGTTGAATTTCTATGAAAAAATTCAGTCACAACTGCACATCTTGGGGTTTTTCTATGTTTCCTAAACTCTCTTCTGCTCAAAATCATCACCTAGCTGGCTGTTGGTGTGACAGAAAGTCTCTCCAGAAGTCTTAGAAATGTATGGGGCACAAGGACATGGACTTCTTGGAGTGGGTCCAGAAGATGATGGAGCACTTCTGCTATGAGGACAGGCTGAGAGATCTGGGGCTGTTGAGGCTGGAAAGAGAAGGCTGTGGGGATATCTTACAGTGACCTAGCAGTANTTGAGGCTGGAAAGAGAAGGCTGTAGGGATATCTTACAGTGACCTACCAGTACCTGAAGAAGCTTCTGGAAAGCTG
The DNA here is from genome assembly GCA_013400935.1 of Turnix velox. NCBI lineage: Eukaryota > Metazoa > Chordata > Aves > Charadriiformes > Turnicidae > Turnix > Turnix velox. Next base: position 195,404 of record VZTY01022541.1, on the reverse strand, counting down.
GGGAGGGGCTATTTGCCAGGGGATGGAGCCACAGGATGAGGAGCAGTGGTTTGAAACTAGAGCAGGGTAGAGTTAGGTGAGACATTAGAAGAAAGTTCTCCACCATGAGGGTGGTGAGACACTGGAAGAGGTAGATGGTGGAGGCTCCATCCCTGGAGACATCCAAGGCCAAGCTTGCTGAGGGACTAGAAATTATGTAAATTGGGAGAAGGGAGATTCAGGCTTGATATAAGAAAGAAGTTCTTTATGGTGAGGGTAGTGAAACACTGGAAGAGGTTGCCCAGAGAGGTTGTGGATGCCCCCTCTGTGGAGGCTGGATGAGGCACTGAGCAGCCTGATCTAGTGGGAGGTGTCCCTGCTTATGGCAGGGGGTTTGGAACTTGATGATCTTGAAGTTCCCTTCCAACCCAAACTATTCTATGATTCTAATTCTTCACCAAAAATGTGTTCCTTTGCAGAAAACATAGCCTTGTTGGCAGAAACAGCTCTGAGGTTTCTGGAGCTGGTGCAGCTGAAAAATCTGAATATGGAAAATGAACCTAATGGTGAAGAAATGGATGAAACATCTCACCCCAGTGATAACTATGACACAGGTAACGTCTCTTTTACTTACCTGTGTGTAAATACGCAATCAAGAGCCGTAACTCCTTGTTCTCATCTTCCTTATCTCTTACAAGCTTAGCCTTCCTTTGGGAAGAGTGTTTTGCCTTGATGTGTAGCAAAGAAAAAAAAAGTATGTAAATGAACTCTTTTTGTTTTTTAATCCAGAAGTTCTGAACTATGATGCTGGCTGCTTCTTTGCACATCTCAAAGCCCCATAAAAAATATGAGCTGTGAAAACATGGCTCTGTTTCACATACTCTCCCACTGAGGTGGCAGGCAGTGCTAGCTGTGAAGAACCTGCCCAATTCTGGCACATAGAGCTGTTTTTTTTTCAGTTGTTCTTCCTGTCTAATTCTGGGACTGTATTTTTCAGTCATTCTTCCTTTTTGGTTCTCATGCCTGGCAATTCTTGTCTATTTTTCTGCCTGAAGATGAATATTTGGATCCCATTGGGCTGTTGTTCTGTGCTGTTGTAACTGTAGCACAGAGATGGAGTTAAAACCCTAAAGGATAGCTTTTTCTTTCCCTGGGGAAGGAGGAATGGTAATAAATGACCTGTGTGTCAACTCCAGTGTCACTTTGTTACAGAAAATTCTGCATTACTGTGCTGGGCAAACCTTGAAGACTTTGTGAGTAAAGACTGTCATTTCTCTTTCAGGCTTAAAGAGGTTTCTGTGTGAGTAATCATGATGGGTAAACATCCCACACATATTCCATTTGGTAGGGAAAAAGGGAATGTTTCAATTATCTCTCAATTAGTTGCATAATTACTCTTCAGAGAAAAAAAAGAAAAACAACAAACCTACCAAAACTAAATATGAAGATCCTTCAAGTTTTTTCACACAAGGCATGTGTTACTTGGAACAACAAAAGAAGCCCCATCGGATGGACTGCATACTGTTCCTCAAAGTATTTTGGACTTGAAAGAAGGAATGCAAAGGAAAAAAAATAAGTTTGAATAGTTCTATTCTTTTTACCCTTTTAGAAACCAAGCATGAGGAGTTTGAAGCCAGAAGGCAGCTTTATCATGTGACAGAGTCATGATAGAAAGCAAATTAGCTGCTCTCCTGACTGCAGGCAAATGGTAATCACCCCTTCTAAAGCTGGGACAGCAACAGCTCAAATTTTTGTGCCACTTGTTCCACTTCCCCTGTACAGCTTCCAGTATTAGCCAGTGGATTAACGAGTCTATTTTCACATTTAATATAATTTTTTTTTTTATAGTTGCTCACGGAGCAGAAACCATGTGCAAGGTTTTCTTTAGATTTTTTTTGCCAGTATCATTAGGGTGACAGCTGATATGTGATAAGGTTGGAAGTACTCACTTTTTAAAGTATCATTTATTCCACCTGACTAAAAATATACTCTTCATTTGGGTTCACAAGCTTTGAAATTGATGTTCAAATGAACATACCCAACCCGAATTGCCATGAAGATCATTATTGTAAATTGCTGCTGAATCATTCTGCTGTTTCACATCTTTTTAAATTTTTTTTAAATCTATCATGAGCTGGATCATCTTAGTCGAAGTTAAGGCAATTATAAAAGTACATAAATCTGGGAAGAACATCTCACATTTCTATACTCTTTGGCTTTGTCACTTTGCTTGGTGTGAAGTCTTTGCTAAGCCTGATGTTGGAACTGTGGACGTTCTCCTGTGGTTTTTGATCTTGCAGAGCTGGGGGTTCTTCAGGAGGACCTGGCATTGTAACTCCTTCAGCATCAGGGTATCACCCCTGCACTTCTTGTTTCTCTCCAACCCAAAATGTTCATCCTGCTGTCCCTCCAACCCAAAATGTTCATCCTGCTGTCTCTTGCAGAGCTCCAAGCCTTGCATGAGATGGTCCAGCAGAAAGTTGTGACTTTGCTGAGTGACCCAGAGAATATTGTGAAGCAAACACTGATGGAAAATGGAATAACGCGCCTCTGTGTCTTCTTTGGACGCCAGAAAGCCAATGATGTCCTCCTGTCCCATATGATCACTTTCCTAAATGATAAGAATGACTGGCACCTTCGAGGAGCTTTCTTTGACAGCATTGTTGGTAAGGGATTGCTTTTAGCCAAAAAAAGGAGAGATTTTAATGTAAATAAATTCATTTTTTGCATATGGTGTGAACTGTAGAAGTCCTTTCTTATAAACATGTCTATAATTTACAAAAAACAAGCTGAGTTACTAGGTGTAAATATTTCTTTAGGCAGTGAAGACTAAATGTAAATAGAAATATATTTTCTTTTAGGTCAATTATACAAATGAGACTGTGGCATTTAAGTCTAGGGTGGGTTAAAATAAAAAGAACCTGTAAATTCCTTTTTTTTTTTTTTAATTTTTCCTGAGTCTTTGCTTAATCCACTAACTCAGAAAGTTGAATTTTGACATGTAAAGATTTCTTCAAGCTGTCTTGTAGATGCATCACTTCCCATGTCCTGTTAGCTTCTCATGGACATGTCTACTGAAGTTATGCATTGGTATAAACTCAAATTATAATTTAAAACATTTTTCTGGTGCCTTAAAACCTTGCTTGAAGATGATCCAAGCAAATCATTCCAGATTACAGCTGGTTTTCATGTGGGAATGGAAGCAGTTTTTTTTCCTCCAATGTTTTTTTCTTACATCTTTTATCAAATAGTGTTCTAATTTCAAATGGAAAGCAGCTTCCTTTTTCTCCAGTGGCTGGAGATAATCTGATTTGAGATGTTGCAGTTGGAAGCACCACTTTGGGGTTCTAAATGTTCTTTTTATGTTTTTTAAATGTTCTTTTTATGTTTTTTAAATGTTCTTTTTTTATGTTTCAGGTGTTGCTGCTTATGTTGGCTGGCAGAGCTCATCAATCTTGAAGCCTCTCCTTCAGCAAGGTCTGAGTGATGCTGAGGAATTTGTCATTTATAAAGCCCTCAATGCGCTTACTTGCATGTGCCAGTTGGGACTCTTGCAAAAACCCCATATTTATGAGTTTGCTTGTGATATTGGTAAGTTAAAACACCTTCTCCTAGCTAAGAAATCATAGATTATAAAAATCACAATCATCTTGGTTGGATGGGACCTTTCAGATTGAGTCCAACCATCTGACAAGCCTTAAACCTGGACAGTCCTGAAGCCTTGCCCCTCAGATTGGGATTGTGATGCTCTCCAAGCTGAGCTTTGTAAAGCTTCACTGTCCAATGTGCTAATCTATAGTAGTGTTTTAGAATCTACTCAAAATCACCCTACTGGTTAGACCGTGGTAGAGCTTAGAGCTGTAAAATAACAAGTTTTGACAGAACAAATTGGAAACAGCATCTTGGATTTAGTTTGATTTAGACCTGACTAAGATTTACCAGCTCTTTATGGAAAAGGAAATATCTTTTGAGATATAGTCTGCTTCTACCTAATGTTTTGGCTTTTCAAATGCTCCCAGAATTTGAGGCAGATGAGCTGTGATTATATCTCATTACTAGATACGCTCCTTTGATTACAGCTTCTTAAAACCCACATAATTGAGGTGGATTCCTGAGCCTGATCTTATGAAGTAAGGAGTGAGTATTCCAGGAAGAGAGGGGAAGAAAGAGGGGAATAAAGTATTTCTTTAAAAAGATAACACTGAATCATCAGTTCTGGACTTTCGAGAACTGTTTCAGAATAAGGTTGAGTTAATTTTTTTATTGATCTCCTTTGGGACTTCAAAATGAGGGACTGAAGTTGATTAAAAAAGAAAAATGTGCTTTTTAGGCATCAGGAAGGGAGTAGGACAGGTACAGTGAAGCCCATGAAATCATTTTCTCAGTGTGAAGTGTTTTTAACCTTGCAGGGGGGGAAAGCTCAGTTTGGAAGTAGTTTTAGGGGAAGGAATTTACATCACAGAAGATGTTTCCCCATCTTTAATATAAATGACATTTTAACAGCTTGATTTTTCTTTCAGCACCTTTCCTGTGTCATCCTAATCTCTGGATCCGTTACGGTGCAGTTGGATTTATCACAGTGGTGGCACAGTATTTGAATATTGCTGATGTCTACTGCAAGCTGATGCCATATCTCCATCCTTTTATCACACAGCCAATAATACAGGTATCACTTCAAATTGTGTCAGTGGGGAGATATTTTGACTAGTTATAATTCTTAAACCTGTCTTGGCCAGAGTCTTTCCTATAAGAAAATGAGATGTTTTTCTTTTTTTTTCCAGTTAAGGTTAGTTTTTGGTCAGTGTCTTCCATGTTTGAACGACTCTTGTCTCAAGTTTGTTTCAAATGTTTTACAAAGCCAAATAACAGCAAATTCTTCTTGTTTATAGTCAAATTGTTTACAATATTGTGCTAGTTTATAGGGCTATAAAAGGCATGAAAATTTGGCTGTCAACAAATGTTTCTGTGTTCTATGCTTTCACCTAGAATATCCCAACCCTGCCCTGCTAATACATCTGACTGTAGGACTCTGGAAACATGGAGCAGTAGCAATTATCATGCTTGGGAACTGCTTGAGAGAGAGTCCAGTGCAGAGTGTCCTGGTTTGAGGTAAAATAGGGTAAATTTAAAGTAAATTTAAATTTAAATTAAATTTAAAGTAAATTTCCCCTATTTTCCCTCAAACCAGGACACAGCGCCACAGAGATGATGAAGGGATTGGAGGAAAGGCTGAGGGAGCTGGGTTTCTTTACCTTACAGAAGATGATACTGAGGGGTGACCTCATACTTTTTTTTTGGTTATCATAAATTTGAAAGCAGCTCTTCAGGAAAGAGCTGAAAACTGGTTTTTTTGGGACATACCTTCAGATGAAGGGATTGATTTTTGAATTGTGCACTTACTGACTTTGAAGCTAGGGGGAAAAAAAGAAGTGCAGACATTGTAGACATGACATGCCCTCTTTTGCTGCTACATTTTACCATGTGTAGATGGATATCATCACCCTCTTCATACATTGGCTGGTCTGTGTTTGTGTTTTTATTGCAGATAGATAAAGAAATAGTCCTGCTGAGTGTACTCAAAGAGCCTGTCAGCCGTTCCATCTTCGACTATGTCTTAAGATCAAAGGATATCACAAGTCTCTTCCGACACCTTCACATGCGTCAGAAGAAGAGGAATGGTGTCCTCCCCGACTGCCCACCCCCAGAGGACCCTGCCATTGCACAGCTCTTGAAGAAACTACTTTCACAAGTCATTGTTTTTCTTATTTTTACTCTGAAAAATCAAACTGACATTTTTGGCCTCTCTCTGTGTGTCTCCACTAACTTTGCAGCTCTCCCACTCTGAGGTTCTGATCCTGCAAACCCCACTAATTTAGTTCTCAGTATCTGCTTGTAGGACAAAAACTTGAGAAGATCTGCCCAAGATAGGACAGCTTTTACATTTGGATTTTTCCAAATGCATCCTCAATTTATTTACTTCAGGTTTATTTAATTACTTCAGGTTTATTACTTCAGATTTATTTAATTACTTCAGGTTTATTTCTAAGATTTTTGATGTGCCTGTGATTCTATCAATGTCATAGGGTATTGAACTGAAGAGCATGAATTTGTTGAAGAGATAATCATGCAAGAAATAGAGCAAAAGAAGAAAAGAGATGGAAAATCTTGGGGCTGGTGTGTGAAGAACACTAAGAATCAGCCCCACAAAGCAGTGAGGGCTTGGAAGAGGAAGGACTAAGCTGTGGGGCTTTAAACAGAGCCTAAATTTCAACAAAACAGATTGCAGCAGACAGGGATCTGATATTAAATCTTGTTCAGCACTTTCACTATCCCCAGCTCTGTCCCTAAATGGGAAAGACGTTCTTATAATCCAGCAGCTTACCTAAAATCTTGAGTGAGTGATGGAACTGATGTGTTGCCAGTCATAAATCTCACTGTTTCTAGCGTCTTGATGCATGTTCTTGTTCCCAAATAAATAGCAAAGCCTTTCCCTTTTGTTCTGTAGGGGATGACAGAAGAGGAGGAAGATAAACTGTTGGCACTGAAGGATTTCATGTTAAAATCAAACAAAGCTAAAGCCAATATAGTGGATCAGAGTCACCTGCATGACAGCAGCCACAAAGGGGTGATTGACTTGTCAGCTCTGGGAATAACTGGGAGACAAGTGGATCTTGTTAAAACCAAGCAGGAACCTGATGACAAAAGAGGTTGGTATATTTTATGGTCTGTAGAGTTAAAAGTACAGCCTTTTTTTCCAGAATTAAGTCTCTAATGTACTCAGCAACTCAGGCTACTTCAATTCTCACCACCTCATTGAACTGGCAGTAAGAAAAAATGAAATATTAGGTGGAGAAATTTTGCCCCTGAGAGGATTTAAATGAATTTGACTGCATTTGCTGTAGTAATATGTGCAGGTTTTTTAGCTAATTGTGACAGAGGGGCTCTAGTGAGCCATGGCAACAATATAAATGATGAAGAGCCTGCTATTTCTTTTCCCTCTTTAGAAGTGGTGAGCTTTTAACTCTGAAAATCCAGAATGTTTTCTTCAGGTGGCTGGGAGGAAGCTGAGGATGAGATGTCAAGCTGAAACAGCTGTGCCAGCTGTTGCCCAGCCACCAAACACATGTTTTTTGACTTCAAGATTCTTTGTTGCATTTACTTTGTTGCCTTCTTTCAGCTTGAAAAAGCTCTTGTATTTCCTCATTCAGTTTAGAAATCCCACTTGCTGCTAACTCACTGCAGGGGGGTTGGACTTAGATGGTCTTTTGAAGGTCCCTTCCAACCCTATGATTCTATAAATTATCTATTTTGAAACAATGAGCTTCCTCTTTTGCTCTTCCAAGCTTTTGAGGACCTTCTCTGTACACCCCAGATGTAAAATTACAGTAAAAGCTACCATCTAGGGAACTTTTGCTATCTTATTTACAGCATTAAGATGCTAGACTGCAAATACTTTGCATATAATTTGAAATAAATGGACAGAGTGCTGGGATTTTCAGGTTTTTGCATGCTGTGGAGTCAGGAGAAGATATTTAAAACTTAGTTTATGAAGTATTTAAACTGATTGGCTTCATGCAAAAGTGTCACTGGAGAAGTCTTCACTCCTTAAACACCTTCACTGACTTTGTCCAAATATTATTTGTCCCATGTCTTTGCTTTCTATATTTTTACTATATTTTTCTATATTTTAAAGGGAAGCTGAAAATAAATAAACTTTCTCATGCCAGGCAACATTCTTAAATCTCCAGGTGATGTTGTAACTCTCAGAAGAAGAAATTGTCATGTGGAGTTTTAATCCTGCAGCCTTTTAGATGCAAAGTTTCCCCTCAGAATGTTTTATTGCATAAGTCAACTGTAGGATTAAGAAGGTGTAAACAGACTTCTTGCCATTTATGTTCAGTTTGCTCCATAAATCCTTGTCAGGTGGCTTGAACAAACCAGCAGGATGGTTTTTATTCTACCTAAATGCATAATAAATTAGAAATTTAAACATTGGAATTTCAAATAATCTCAAAGTAATAACATGTAGGAGTGAAAAGTCATGATTATGTTGTTTTCTTGTTTATTTTTTTTCTCTCCCTCATGGTTGCTTGTAGCTAGAAAACACGTAAAGCAAGATTCAAATGTAAATGAAGAATGGAAAAGCATGTTTGGCTCCCTGGAACCAACTAACATCTCCCAGCCAATACCCAAAGGACATGGGCAAACAACTGAACCTGAATCCATCCAGGGTGGGAAACCACTTCGTTCTGAATCCTCAGCTGGCATTTGTGCCACCCTGTCATCCTCTCCACAGGTATTATTGCAGAAAAAAAACACTCTCTTTGCACCTTAAACTGAAATAATTTCATTCTTTTAAAGCCAAGTTGGGGCTATAGGGATGGGATGTTTTATTTTACAGTGGGGTATTCCCCACTGTTTTCTCCATCAGAGTAGCTCTGGTTTTTCACAATTGGGATTGAGAGAGGATGGAAATAAGTTTTGTCACTTGGATAGAAGAGCTTCACTAGATGTTTTTCCTGAAGAAATGAGGCATTTTGGATTAACCAATTGCTAGGGAAGACTTTTCCTCAGGTTGCATGCCCTGATATAAGCTGGGAGGAAGAAGAGATGTTACAATTTTAATTTTGAACTTATGTGTCACTTTTAGCTGTATTTAGACATCCTGTACCTGTAAAACTTAGTAGTGACTACAGAAGGATGGGGTGGAAGCCCTGCAGGCTGTTGAGGAACTTCTTGACTCTGAGCACTTCATTCTGTTCTCTTTCTGGTTGGAGGTGTATTTCTGCTAGCTGAAGCCACTCTGAACTAAGAGGGAAACACTTCATGTTGATTTTTGAAGCCTGCTTTAAACAAATAATTGCTTGAGAGCCAGCCTGAGTGTGTGTCAGTCTTGAGAGCTTCTGCAATAAGCACACTAAGACTTGTTCATAGAATCATAGAATGGTTTTGAAGGGACCTTGAAGATCATCTAGTTCCACACCCCCTGCTATAGGCAGGGACATCTCCCACTAGATCAGGCTGCTTGGTGCCTTGTCCAGCCCTGCCTTAAATGCCACATTACAGTTTCTATAAATGGAAAAATAAAAAGTTTAAACCCTTACCTCTTCCAGGCAAGTGATGGAACAGTTGTCCAGCCCAGGAAAACCACCCTGCAGGCAGTGAGCAGCACAGCATCCCCCTCTGCACACCAGTTACGTGTCACCACATGCAAAACTGAGCTTCAGCAGCTGATCCAGCAGAAGAGAGAGCAGTGCAACGCTGAGAGACTGGCCAAACAGATGATGGAGAATGCTGAGTGGGAGAGCAAGCCTCCACCTCCAGGTAATTCACAGGACACTGAAATTAGCATGCAAAAAAAAA
>VZTY01022541.1:153851-185920 GCA_013400935.1 Turnix velox | reverse complement strand
GGGAGGACTAGAAATAATGGATGTAAATCAGAAGGAGAAGGTTTTGTGTCCTGTTGCTTTAATCTTTTGTTCCCTTTCCTTAAGCAACACCTAAGTTTTGCTTATTAGGAAGATCATAATAAGATCATAATCATCCTGATTGGAAGGGACCTTTCAGCCCAACTCTAACAAGTTTTGCATCTGGGCAGAGACTTGAACCTTGACCATCAAATTAGGAGTCTGATGCTCTCCCAACTGAGTTTCACACCAGGTTATTAGGATTTTGGCAGCCACTTTGGGAGAAAACGTAAGTTTTTAGGTTGCAGCCACCTTTGTATGGCCCAAATTTACATGCTGAAGCTTCAAATTGAGATTGGAATTTACTCAGACTCATTCTCAGTTTTCTGCTGGTGTCCTCCACTCCTTGCTGGGTATCACCCATGGAAAATCCTGGCTGTTCTCTACTACTTTGTGCTTCAACTTCAGATGTTGGGAGCAGATTTTATCCCAGCTGGGCTTTTAGGTGAACCAGCCTTGTGTTTTCAGTGCCTGTGCCTTTGCAGCTGGAATAATTACATCCCCACCTAGATGTTGGTTGGAAACAGTGGGATTTTCATCTTCCCAGCGAGCTGCAAAATCCTCACCAAGCTTTAATGGGTTTGGGTTTTGTTTTTTCCTGGCAGGATGGCGTCCCAAAGGGCTGTTGGTGGCTCACCTCCACGAACACAAGTCTGCAGTGAACCGCATCCGTGTCTCTGATGAACACTCCATTTTTGCCACTTGCTCAAACGATGGCACTGTGAAGATCTGGAACAGCCAAAAAATGGAAGGGAAAACCACCACAACCAGGTGGATTTAAAACTTCAGGATTTTGGGGTCCTCTTTTTTTCACAGTGCAAATTAATTCAGAGCAGGGAGTAAATACAAATCACTTGGTGGTGGTGGCCTGGAGTTTTTAGTGGTGAAATACAGTGGTGGTATTCATTTATTCATTCTTGTAGATCAGGGAGTAAATAGGAATCACTTGGTGGTGGTGGCTTGGAGGTTTTGGTGATGAAATAAGTGGTGGTATTAATTTATTCATTCTTTTAGATCAAGGAGTAAATCGGAATCACTTGGTGGTGGTGGCCTGGAGGTTCTGGTGCTGAAATACAGTGGTGGTGTTCTTTGTAGGCAACTAGAGAACAGGACATTGCTGTTTTAATGAGTTAATAGGAGAAAAACAAACTGCTTGCAAAAGCAAAAGGGGTTTGCTTTGCAGTTGTAGTAATAACAGCCTTTTTGATTTCATTTCTAGACAGACAGGAATAAATTCTAATGCTGCTGCTTGAGGTCTTTGGAACAAATTAGTTTTCTGCTTCACTGTATTTGATGCAGGATTGCTGGTTGAAGCATGGGTGGTGTGCAGCTGTGAGAGATGTCTTTGGGAGAAGAGGATGTTGTGCTGCTTTGATACAGATCTAGGTTAGACTTCTATTTTCTTGGGAGACAAACGTGCATCTGCAGTTGGAAGCTGTCATAACCTCAAAGATGAGGAGTTAAACCTGCAGAGGCAACTCAGGCTGTATTGCTTCCTGATTTCAGAATGGTTAGAAAGTGTTGTTTTGGAAACTCTTGTTTTCAAGTAGATGCTTGAGAAAAGTGATTTTAAAAAAAAATTTAATATAACACAAAAAAATTGCTTTTTTTTTTTTCTGTCTCTCTCTTCACTGTTTAGATCAATTTTGACTTACTCAAGGATTGGAGGACATGTAAAGACACTTACCTTCTGCCAAGGCTCACATTACTTGGCCATAGCTTCAGATAATGGTGCCATCCAGCTTCTTGGGATTGAAGCTTCAAAGCTGCCCAAATCTCCTAAAATCCATCCCATACAGAGCAGGTATGTTTCTTAGAGCAGTTAAGCTCTTGATTTATTCCTTGATTAGAACTTTTTGCCTTTCTCTAGGCTTCCTGCTGCCTGAGTCCAGGCTGAAATCCATCATTTTATCCTACTTCATAAAGAGTTGAAAGGCTGAGAAATCATGAATGATGCTGTAAACTGCTACCAGAAGGAATCTTCAACTTGCAGGAGGCCCTGTCTGTTTCTAAGCTGGTTTATTCTTTGAACCCAGGTCCTTGGATCTGAAGGATGATGGCTGTGTGGTGGATATGCATCACTTCAATTCAGGAGCCCAATCAGTCCTGGCTTATGGTACAGTGAATGGATCCCTGGTAGGGTGGGATTTGAGATCCAGCAGCAACGCCTGGACCCTGAAACATGATTTAAAGCTTGGCCTCATCACTTCCTTTGCTGTGGACATACACCAGTGCTGGCTGTGCATTGGTGAGACTCTGTTTCTTCTTAGCTTTTACCCTTCTGCTTTTCTTTTATACTAACTACAGCCTGAGCTTTTGCTTGATCTGATTTTACTAGAGCTTTCTCTGCTCAAACAAGAGGAGAGGAGTAATTCCTGCTCTATTTGTGGAAGTTTTCTCCCCTTTAAGTGCTTCTTTAAGGCTGCAGGGAGACCTTAGACTAACGTACCAGTATCTAAAGGAGGGGCCTGCAGGGAAAGCTGGGAGGGATTGTTTGCAAGGACATGTAGCAATAGGACAAGGGATAATGCTTTTAAACTTAAAGGGTTTAAGTTGGACATTAAGGGAAACATTCTTCACCATGAGGTTGGGGAGACCCTACAAAAGGTTGCCCAGAGAGGTGGTGGAGGCCCCCTCATCCCTGGAGACATCCAAGACCAAGCTTGCTGAGGCTCTGAGCAACCTGATCTAGTGCAGGATGTCCCTGTCACTGCAGGAGCTTGGACTGGATGGCCTTGGAAGGTCCCTTCCAACTCTGATTCTCCATCTCTTAGGAACAGAGCACAAAGATATGGTGGAAAGCCCATCTATTTATTCCTCTGACTATGGGGAACTTTTTTCTCACCAGGAACAAGCAATGGGACCATGGCTTGTTGGGACATGAGGTTCCAGTTACCCATTTCCAGCCACTCTCATCCTTCCAAGGCCCGAATCAGACGCCTGCTCATGCATCCTGTCTATCAGTCATGGGTCATTGCAGGTAAAAGATGTCTTAAATTTACCTCCCAGTTGCCAGAGGTGGTGATTGAAGGAGATTCTCTTTCAGCTTCTGCTTCAGGCTCCTTGGGAGAGGTGTTTTTAATTTGTTATAATTTTTCTATGCTTTGCTTGGGGAGATGAAGAGGGGAAGGTTCATACTTGTTTTCTGACACTCTGCTCTTCCTGGCTCCTTTTGAAATTAAAAAACAGAGAGGATGGGGAAAGGTTCCTACTTGTTTTCTGAAACTGTGCACTTCCTAGCTCTATTTGAAATTAAAAAACAGAGAGGGGAGGGAAGGTTCATACCTGTTTTCTGTCACTGTGCTCTTCCTGGCTCTATTTGATATTAAAAATCAGAGGGGGGGGAAAGTTCATCCTTGTTTTCTGACACTGTGCTCTTCCTGCCTCCTTTTTGAAATTAAAAAAGAGAATGAGGAGGGGGAGAAAAAAATAAAAATTAAAAAAACAAAGAGGAGTGTTAAGATGTTGAAAATCTCCCTAAGATTCATCTCCCAGCAGCTTCATCCTAACGATCATATAATTCTGAATGTGTCAGTGAGACATTTTGAAATGGAGAAGCAGTTTATGCTAATCCTACAATAGCAAAATTGATGAGGTTGCTGTAAAATTATTTTCATGTTTTGCTTCCTTCTTAGGAATTGAAAGAAGGGAGATTCAGGGCTTGCTATAAGAGAGATATTCTGTACAGTGAGGGTAGTGAAACAGTAGAAGAGGTTGCCCAGAGAGGTTGTGGATGCCCCCTCATTCCCTGGAGGTGTTTAAGGCACTGAGCAGCCTGATCTAGTGGGAGGTGTCTGCCTATGGCAAGAGGGTTGGAATTAGATGATCTTGAAGGTCCCTTCCAACCCAAAACATTCTATGACTCTAAGGCTTTCCTGCTAAAGCAAGATTTAGCAAAATGCTGCAGACAGGGAACAAGTGTCTCTTGTTAGACTCTACATGTAGTGTTGGTACAAGAGGTAACAAAGAGCTAACCAACCTGTTGTGTCTTTTCCCTGTGTTGGCCAATCTCTTTCCTGTAGCTGTTCAAGGCAACAATGAAGTGTCCATGTGGGATATGGAAACTGGGGATCGGCGTTTCACCCTGTGGGCCAGCAGTGCACCCCCTCTCTCTGAACTGCAGGTCTGTTCTCTTCCTTCTCCAGTGATATTTTTTGTGGCAGGACCTACAGCAGCCTCAGTACCACAAAATGTCTGTGTGGTTGTGCTACTTTGGCACCAAGAGCTTCCCCTGGGTTTTATTTTGGCACTAGAATTGTTTCACTGACAACATTAAATCCTCTTCCTAACCTGAATCTTCACCATGTGTGGAATGTATCTGTAGCACTCTCTTGCTATACCCAGTCATGTTTTTAGAAAACCACAGTGAGCTGGTCAAGCCTGTAAAGATGAAGGCAAAGATATAATTCACATTGTGGCATCATGTACTTAATTTTACTGTGTGCTTTTGTAGCATCTGCTCTTTGGAACATTCTTGCTTTAATATAGTGCCACTATTACACTTAACTACTCATTCAAAGCATCAAGTTGCTCTTCAGGAAGTTAACTTGGGGAAGAAGGAATGTGGGATACCATTCTTAAAACACAAATACATGAACAAACCCAATCATAAATTGTCTATAATGGTGTAAATGCAGTTCTGGATTGAATTTGTATGTTGTAGGTTGAGTTAATTTTGGTCACACACAAAGATTCAAGCTATTTTTCTTCTGTCTTCATGGCTTCATCACATAAATGATGCTTTTCAGCACACTCCTGGTTCTTTTTAAAGTAATCTCTCTGTTGGCATCATGGAGATCGTAGTTCCAAGATTGCCAGAAAACATTATGGAGAGTTTAAAGTTGTTATGCTGTTTTGTGAAACACAAAGAGGTCCCTTCCATTAATATATTAACGTGGCCCATTAAAGTAACTTGGTATTTGTCAGAAAGATTTATAAATTGAGCATATAACACAGTAAAAAATGCATTCCTTTAGCTTTATCAGAATTGCTGATAAATTTTATCCATCCCTTTTCCCCCTCCTTAGCCTTCTCCTAACAGCATCCATGGGATATACTGTAGTCCAGCATCGGGTAATCCCATATTACTGACAGCAGGCTCTGACATGAAAATAAGGTAATAAAACCATCAGCTTATTTTTGTTTCCCACCCTTCCCTCCTGCTGGTGTTGTTTTTGTCAAGTGTTGCCTGATTGAGCTCCAAGAAGCCAAAAAGAACACTGAAGGGCCCTTCATTTGTAAGCAATGTGAGCTTAATTTTTTTTTTTAAGATAAAGGAAGTACAAAACTACCTCTACCCTTCTTTAAATTGTTGTAAGCTTGATCTGAATATTGATTTCTCTGCATCACTAGCACTAAAAGCATATAGAATTTGGGCCCACTTATTTACAAAGAGGAGGAGAGCTCTTAAGATGGTAAAATTTAACATCTCCAGGTTGATTTTTGTCTGTTTTTAGGTTTTGGGATCTGGCCTACCCCGAGAGGTCTTATGTGGTTGCTGGAAGTTCCAACTGTCCCTCTGCTTCCTACTCCAGGAAGATCATTGAAGGCACAGAGGTGGTTCAGGTATTTTGCTTTGTTTGATAGACAACTATCCTGCTTGCCTTTTGGATGGTCCCGTGGGTTATATTCATTCCATTTTAGGTTTAATTATCACTGTGTCTCTCTTACCTTTTATAAATGGTGTTTATTAATGGTTTATAAATGGTGTCAGCATTGCATTTTCAGGGAGTTAAGAAGAAGTTATGTTAAAAAATAAAAATCAGAAGTTGGACTCGTGTTTCTTTGGGGATAGTGAAACTGAGTGTTTTAATCTTGACTTTGATCAGTCTTTATAAGGGCTTTTGCAAGGCAATGCAAAATGTACTGGCACTGAAATAATATGGAACTTTTCACTTTTTATCACACGCTTCAGTGTGACTTCTGGAAATGTTAGTCTTGCTGGTTGTTGAAAAGCACAAGGTTTTGTTTCAGCTTTTCAGCTTTTTATGACACCCTTTTGTGTGACATTTGGAAATGTCAGTCTTGCTGGTTGTTGCACAATGTCGTTGTTTCAGTCCACCTGAATGGATGCTACTTCAGCCCTGCCTGTAAAATATTTCACTGAGGGTCTACCTACACAGTGTGATACTTTAGTCTTTTATCTGAAGTTCTTAAGAGTTAAATTTATGCTATTGAACCATTTTTTTTGTAAAAATCCTTGGGAAACTAAGATGGAAGAGGTTGCCCAGAGAGGTTGTGGATCTCCCCTCAAACCCTGGAGGTGTTTAAGGTCAGGCTGGATGAGGGATTGAGCAACCTGGTCTAGTGAGAAGTGTGGTTGGAACTAGATGATCTTGAAGGTCCCTTCCAACCCAAACTATTCCCTGAGTCTATGTGTCACCCAGTTTGGTTTTTTTTTTCCCTGTAGGAATAAAGAATCCTTGTAGTTACTGTCACAGAAATAAATAGGGATTTTTTCCCTCTTATTTCCCTAATTGGAGAGCTGTAATTCCAGTCCTGATTAAGACTTAAGTTGTTTATGATGAAAAGCAATGAACTAAGGAGTAATACCTGAGAAAACTATGAAAGGGTGGGAGGGAGGTCTTGTGTTTAGGTTTTTCTGTTTAAGAGATTTTGTGCTGTTTTTACACTGATATCCTAAGATGTGTGACAGTTCTCTCTTGCAAATTCTCCCCTCAATAATATTTCTCCCTTTCTTTTTTTGCACAGGAGATTCAAAACAAGCAAAAACTGGGGCCCACTGATGAGACCCCTCGTAAGGGGCCAGAATCTCTGCCTGTGGGTCATCATGATATTATCACAGATATTGCAACTTTCCAGACCACACAAGGCTTTATAGTGACTGCATCCAGGGATGGAATTGTCAAAGTGTGGAAATGAAAAAAGTCATACTAATATATAGTATGTAAATATTTGTAATAAAGGAAAAAAAAAATAGTGTTATAATGAAGTTTGTGAGGACTGTTTCCAGACCATGGAATGGAATGGACTTCAAATACCACCACAGTGGTGAGGAAATGAATTATTTGTACCCTTCCACACTTGGTAATCACCTCTTTTATTAAAGATGTTGGTTTGTAATAAAGGATCCTATGAAATTTCCACCTATGAGGAGAAGAATTTTTGCCTGGTTTTTGACTACTTTGTTCTTCAAGGGGCTTGCAGAAAATGGATTGAAGATGTCCCACATCACACATGAGAAAACTAGAGGAAGTGAAGAGCTAGTAGCTGTAACTCAGTGTCTGACTGATGCTGGGTTGAGTCTGAGAAATTAAGGAAGAACCAACACACTGATATCCTTGTACATTCTAATAAATATAATAAAGTCCACTTGAGCTTCTCTGTTTGGTCTTCATGTCTCTTTCTACCCTTTGTTCCTCTCCAGTGATTATTCTGTAGTCTTACCTCTCAGGGCCATTGGGTTGTTGAATTTTTACTCTTTGTAGTTCTCTTTAATCTGAAAGAAATTGTTCTATAGAGATTGCTTTTTTTTTTGTCCAGAACATTTTAATATGGAAATATACATAATACCATAGCAGAGACTTTTATATTCATGGGAAATCCTGCCACCTGGCTTCACAGCAAGAGAAGCAGTAAAATTCAAAGTCCATGGAACCTTGTGAAGTAGCACCAGTAAAAATTACCTGTAGAGTTACAGCTTCTCAGTAGCCTCATCCTGGGCAGTACAGAGGTGACATATTGACATCTTAATCTCAAATACATTGTCAGCTTTCTGAAAGCAGGGGAGAGCTTCTAATTCTCTGAAAGATGAGAAACAGGCTTGAAACCTGTTGAACCAAGCGTCTTCCTTGTGATCTTGTTCTCTGAAACACTGAAGAGACATTTCCAGAGTAAAATCATTAAACTCCATCTGTTCTTCTGCAGGATATTGCATGATTTTTAAGGAGGAAGCATTCCCTTTCCCTTCTATGGAGTTAAAACATCGCCTTATGAAGCCAGAAATCTATTTCCTCAGTTATTGCTGCCCATATTCTTCATGATCTTCATAATTTTCACTGCAAATATTTTGTTGAGGAAATCTCTTCCCAAATCCCATGTTTGACTGAGCCCACAGAATTAATAACTACTCTAGGACCCCAAGATGGAAATACATAGGAATAAAACATCTTTTATCACCATGATCCCTAACAACAAAATGCAACCCACTTTCTCCTCTTAAGAATGCAGGAGAAGAGGAAAAAAGAAAAAGCTAAACATATGGAAAATGGAGAATACATGAACTCCATCTACAATTAATCTTTCTTTAATATTCTTTCTCTAAATCCTGAAATCCCTGTCTGGCTTCTCACTGTCCAAATGTATCTCTACATTCATAATTTTTCCTATCGGCTACTACTAAAAATAAACTTTCACCTGGCAGTTTTCAAAAGAGACAAAAACCAGATCATGATCTCAGCAAACACATTCTTAAGAGATAATGAATGGCGCAAAATTGCATTAAAAACCCTTAAAAATATATTTTTTTTCTTCATGGTTGGTATTCACACCTCAGGAAGGGCACGACAGCTAGAAGGAATCCAGGAAAAAGTTAGAGAGCATGATGTAATAATGATTGCAAAAACCCAAAACCCATTCTCAGGAAACTAAATTGAAGGAAAAAAAAAAAAGAAATCAAGAATTATTTGCAGGACTTTTTTCAGATCAAGGTCTCCTCTTTTTAGTTCTTTTTACTGACTTTTTTGATCCCAACTCTGCAGTTCAGGGTGGATTTGCTTAAATCTTGGAAGCAGTGCATAAGGTAAGAGAAACCAAAATGCACTTCTGTGCTTTAAAAAGCTACCTGTGAAGAGACAAAGCAGCAGGCTTAGAAATTAACTTCTTGGCCAGGGTTCTGCCAGAAAATGAGCAGAGGCTTGTGTGAATCTTGGCAACAGAGGAGAAAAGTAGCAAAAAATAACAAGAAGTAACAAAAAAAACCCCAAAATTAAGAAAAAATAACAAAAACCCCCCAAATCTTGGAGGAGGGGCAAGGTTGGAGAAGAGATTCCCCTCCTTCCAATTGGTGTTGTAAGGATGAATTAGGATCCATCTAAAGATAGTTGGAGCAATGAGAGTATTTTCCCATCTTGCTTTTTTCTTTCAAATACAGATTCTTCCACCCACTGTATTCAGCCAGGCTGAAGGGCTTCTTTGCATCTCTGAATTTCTTAAATTTCTAGCTACAGTTTTGCTTCTTCTGAAGGGACTTTATTTTCCATAAGCCTGCTACAGTCCTTTGAAGACCAAGGAAGGAGTGAAGGAAGTAGCCTCTAGGGTGAGATGATGGGCAGGCATCTCTTCTGTTTCACAGCTAGAGATAAACACAGGACACAGTGAGGACATGTGCTGATAAAACATTCACAGAGAGATGTGTGAGCAGCAAAGATGATGAAGGGATTGGAGCATCTTCCTTCTGAGGAAAGGCTGAAGGAGCTGGGGCTCTTTAGCTTGGAGGAGACTGCATGGGGACCTCAGTCATGTTTATAAACATGGAAAGTGGCAGGCTCTTCTCAGTGACCTCCAATGATAGAAGGGGAAATGGATGCAAGCTGGAACATAGAAGGTTCCAGAGAAATGTAAGAAAACTTTTTCACTGAAACAGAAGACTGAAACAGGCTGCCCAGAGAGGTTGTGGAGTCTCCTTCTCTGGAGACATTCAAAACCCATCTGGACAAGTTCCTGTATGACCTGGTGTGGGTGTTCCTGCTCTGGCAGTGGGATTGGAATAGATGATCTCTTGAGATCCCTTCCAATCCCTGATATTCTGTGATTCTCTGATGTCTTGGAGTCTTCCTGTTTCACATTGCCTTTATGATTCCTTTGCTCATCTGAACAACTGGCCTCATAGTCCTTTTGCAGCATTTTTTCATCATGTGAATGAGGGATTTAATGGAAAAATCTGTCCTTTGTGCTGTGACTTAAGTTCAGAACCATCCCAGGACTAACAAAACTGGCTGACATCTGTCTGATTTTCTTTTTCCTCATTATATTAATTATATACTTTTCATGTAACAGAAAAGTAGTATTTCAATATTGAAATATATTATAGCACCACCTGGAAATTTGCAGCAGCTTTGTGTGACTAAAAAGATATGTTTAAAACAGAAAATTAATTAATAAAAGGTATATAATTAATTTTTAGAATAATTTCAGACCTGTTTTAGACATAACATGGTATGTTAATGTGTTTATTCCAGTCCAGCTCCATTCTTTATCTTTGCTAATCAAGTAGGAGTTTAATCAAACAAATAAAAGGCTTATTGAAAGCTCCCAAGAAGGAGAGTGCCCCAAAAGCAACATGTACTCACTGTTAACCCCCAGAAATTCAAATATTTATGCAATGGACTTACACACATCTTTAGCTCTGAAGGTGGAGTGTGCTACATTGTGCCTTCAGCTCTTCTGGTGGGTAGTTGTTCTCACCTGTTGAAAAGACAATAATAAAATCCATTAGTTTTGGGTCAAGTTTAGCCTTGTATCCAAGAATAGCTGAAAAACAAGTAGCCTCTTTTCATTTTCATAGCATGGTTTGGGTTGGAAGGGACCTTAAATGTCTAGTTCCACCTCCCCTGCCATTGGTTAGGGACACTTCCCACTAGACCAGGTTGCTCAAATGCCTCATCCAGTCTGTCCCACTTTTAGAGATGGGGCATCCACACCTTCTCTGAGCAACCTGTTCCAGTGTCTCACCCCTCTCAAAGTAAAGAATTTCTTTCTAATAGTTAATATAAAACTTCCCTCTTTAAGACTAAAACAATTGTTAAAAAACTTGCTGATAGCTGATTTTCCTTCTTCTCCAACTCTACTTTTCTTGCTGAATATATCATAAATAAATTATATGTAACATATAAAATGCTGATTTTCCTCTCTAGCTGTGTTATCCTTGCTGAACATATCCTATACAATCAGGACAAAGACACACAAAGAACTGCACTGAGGAGCTTCAATCCTATAAGAATCACAATCTACAGGGAATGACAAACCTTCACTACCTGATATTGGAGGATCTCTGTATGCTGCTGGTGGTTGTGCTTTCGAAAAGAACATTTTTTTTAACCAAATAGTAATTTCTTAAATATTTCTAGGAAAAGAAAAAGCAGTTGTACTCCATGGCAAAGCTATTTTTATCAGTGCTTCCTTCAGCAGCAAAGCCACATCCATTCCCTGAGTTGCATCTGGATAAACTTGTAAAACTGACAGCAAACTACAAGCCCTATAGATGTCAGTCACTAAAATAAAGACTCCTGGAATGAAGGACAATGTATAAAATCTGCTATCTTCCATTTTACCCAGGGAACAAGAAGAAGACCTTTGTGAAGGGAGAACATAACCTTGCTCAGCAAGAAACACCGTGACTAGACCTTAGTCTTATCCATCCAGAATACTGAAAATACAAAGGGTGATGTGATCACTTACTCCTGAGGAGATTAAAGAGTGGCTTCAGAAACCTGACCACATAGTCAAGTTCAGGCTTGTGGATTCTGCCAAGCTGGATCAAATGCTGCTCCAGAGGGGTGCTTGCAAGCTCTTCCAGCTCTCTTCTGTCATAGGATTTTCCTAGAGAAATTGCAAGGATTGCATAACCTTGGCACTTAGCTTGCAGGGAAATCCTTCTTAATGTTCCTTTGTCTCTTTGATTGGTTTGTCCAGCAGATATGATGATGATAACTTTGAGGGACCTTGGATTGGGAGCTGCTGAGAAGATGTTAGCAATTGTCCACCGTATGGCAGAGCCAATGGCAGCTTCTCCATTCAGCTGTTGCAGAGAGTCCTCAATGTGCCTTCTTATTCTATCTTGATTTCTGTAGGTAACAAAGTCAAATTCTTTCTTCACCAACTTTTTCCCTGTGCCTGGTTTGAAATCTGCCAGTGCATGGCTCACCACAGCTATTCTGTCTCCCACAGAAGATGTTTTTGGAGCTGAGGAAATGCTGAATGCAGCCACTACTTTGCTCATGAAGTCTTTGACCAGCTCAAATTCAGCAGCACCCATGGTCTCTGAGCTATCCAGAATGAAGGCAGCATCCATGTATGTCCTGGGTAAACTGGGCCTGGGATGTTCACAAAAAGGATCTGGTACACATATATCTGCAAAAGAATGTGAAATTAATCAGGTTTTTTTTTTAGATAAATCAAAAAGTAAATAGGTAACAAAGAATGCAACCATAGATCTGAAGTGGCAGAATGACCATTTAGGAAAAAAAAATATTAAGGAAAAATGAATAACTACTAGGAAAGACCTAACAGGATGAAGGAGTTGGGGTTGTTCAGCCTGGAGGCTCAGGCAGGACCTCACAGTGGCTTCTCAATACCTGAACGGGGCTACAGAAAGGCTAGGGTAGGACTTTTTAATAGGATATGTGATGAAAGGACTAGGAATAAGGGATGTAAATTCGAAGAGGGGAGATCCAGGCTAGATAAAAGAAAGAAATTCTTTAAAGTGAGGGTGGTGAAACACCTGAAGAGGTTGCCCAGAGAGGTTGTGGATGCCCCCTCAATCCCTGGAGGTGTTTAAGGCCAGGCTGGATGGGGCACTGAGCAGCCTGATCTAGTGGGAGGTGTCCCTGCCCATGGCAGAGGGGTTGGAACTTGTTGATCTTTAAGGTTCCTTCTAACCCAAACCATTCTGTGATTTTTATGTTAGGAAAATAAAATACTGTTTTGGTCTTACCATAGCACAAGGTGCAAGGCAGAAATCTTCGTAACACATCATTGTACTGCCCATCAACAACATCCAGCACCTTAAACAATCCAGGCTCAACCATCTAGAAACAAAAAGCAAAAACTGGAGGCAAGTATTGACAATTAAATTATCTCTTTTTTGCTGTAGATGAAGTGTAAATCTAGTGCTCAGATTTGGCCTAGAACACCCATTACAGAGAAAGGGATGCACTGCAGATAATTAGTGCAAATATCCTGGCTGTGGTAACCTTACACAGAGAGATTTGCCCCTAATTTAACCACAAAATGAGATGAAACCATTTTTCTAGCACTGTTGTGAAATCCTCAACAAGACTTCATAAATATCTTTGTCTATGACAGCTCCCCCAGTTTCCAGGTAGTAGTGGAAATCCTGGCAAAAGGATGATGAAAGCAACCTCAATAAAAGCTCTCAACCCACAATGACCTAGAAAATAAAGTTTGCCTTTTAGGCTGAGAAAGTGTTTTTAGAATCTCTAGTACCCTGGGAATGAAAGTGAATTTCCTTTACTAGTATTTCACTTCTCACTTAGAGGAAGATCACTTAATCCTAGTAACAAGACCATGTTCTCCAGGTGCACTGGAAGGATTGTTTTCAGACATCTTCAGTGCTGAAATACTATATTTTCATCCTTAAAAGAGTTGATTCCGAGAGGAAACCCCAGATAGTTCTTGCTATCTTAACTATTTCAGTGAAAGAATTTCTTGACTATTTCTTCAAAGAATTTACTACATAAACATGACAATATCAAACATTTGTGTTCCATGTTTTAATTACTTTTTTTCTTTTTTTCTTTATATTCATTGCTGCAGAGATTTCATAGATATTGAAGTAATGGAAGTGCTAGTGCAAAGAAAAGGAGAGGGTTTACTTTTTAGCAATTTATTTTGCATTAGAAGCATTTTCCTGAATTCCACCTTCTTTTGGAGGCTTCTTTATCAAGTAATAAACCAAAGAATTTTCAGTTTGGTCTACTAAATGCACTATTTTGAAGTGAGACATTATTGACTGTAAATTCTCTGCTCTAAAAAAGTTCCTTGTATATTTTATGGAATGCAGTTATCTTTGTTGTGGTCTGCAAGTCTATTCTGATAAAATCTCCACCTTCTAATTGGCATCATTAAAGATTAACTGATAGCTAAGGGTGTGCAGAATTTGGATCAAAGTTTTATACAGGTGATTCACAAGGGCACTGCACAAGGGATAAGTATAACCAAATGCATTTAAGATTTTTTAATTTTAAACTAATAATGCCGAGTATGAAAAATAAAGGTTCCTTACCTGGAAAGCTTGGAGAATATGAGGTGTGTTTTGAAAAGCAATAACAACTGGAATGACTTGTGCTGCACTCATCTCCAGGACTGCTTGTTTAACAGAAGACACATCTGTGGCTGGTCCATGGCTGAAAACAACAGCTATTTTTCTCACATTAGGACCCTGCAGGGTTCTCTTGAAAACATTCCTGGTAATAAATCTCAGTGCACCTCCAGTGTCCCGTTCGTTGGAGGATCTCTGGTAAGGAATATTTCTTAGTGCATGGAGCAGCTTATTCTTGTTGTGAAATTCTGAGAAGTGGATCAGGTAGTGGGTAAGTGAGTTGTAGGAAACCACAGCAACTCTGGCTCCCACTGGGCAGTTGCTGTCTCTGATTCTAGCCTCGCTCACTATAGCTATTGTAATCTCCCTCATCAGTTCAAATATCTCAGGAGTCAGTGACCTGGAGATGTCCAAGGCAAACACCAGTTCTGTTGGATAGAATGGGCATTTCTGTTTACCTAGGGAAAAAAAAAATAAATAAACATGTTTAATTTATTTTATTTCCCCACATCTCTAACATGGAGAGTAATGCACATAAAAGCCATGCACTAAATGATAATTTCCCAGCCACTGCCTTTGCAGAGGCAGGTGCCACTTTTAAAATCTGGTGTTAGAACCAGTTTCTACTCAGAAAAAAATTCCAGAAATAACTTTTGGAAGTGTCTAGAACTTTCACTAGGGGCTGGGACTGGCAGGGATGCAGAGCTGGAGCTGCTTAGCAACTTGTGGGACTTAGGACACTTCTGACCCATCCCACTAAGGGTCTGGATTTGCTTTAAACTCTGATGATTTTTTTTTTCAAGCCTCCAGATTTAATGTGACACATTATTATGTGAGGTCAAATCCTGAAGTAGCACAGGCCCAGCTTTGCCTATTTAACTGTCCACCAGTGACCTTGTGAGGTCGATGTCCTTACAAAATGGATGTGGCTTTAATGGGGAAAAGCTCAAATTCCTCCTCATTTGAGAAATATGGTAAAAGGAACCTTTGTGGATTTTACTGAAAAGCTTTTATTCCCAGTTTGGAAACTCAAAGGGAAAGGTCTGTGCCTCAAGCTGAAGTGCAGCAGCTCCTGCAGCTCTTGTGCCCCACGAAGGCAATTTCAGCTCTGTGGGTTCACCTCAGCTCCCCGCCTCCCAAAATTTGTTGCCAAATTCCCTCATTATCTGAGTTTCAGATATATCCTGTGTCTTTGCTGGAATGGAAGAGCCAAGACCATTGTGCCAAAGGGGATTTTGATCAGCTCTTTCCCAGCTTCTCCTCCAAAGAGTTGCCTGGGGCTGGGCCAGGCAACCTCTGCTTTAACATTGATTTTATTCCAGTGAGGTTTTTTGGGGCAGCATTTTCTAAGGTTGCTTTCTTTACCTTTCTTTACCCCGGAGACCCCACTGAGGCAAGTGCCCAGGTCCTGTGTGGCCTCTGCTGTCCCTTTAATGGTGGTTGAGATGCTGGAAATGTCCCAGGCTGGACATGGCACTGAGCAGCCTGATCTAGTGGGAGGTGTCCCTGCCTATGGCAGGGGGGTTGGAACTTGATGATCTTTCAAGGTCCCTTCCAAGCCAAACTATTCTAGGATTCTATGATATAATGTTATATAACTTCATGATATAACTGCATAGAATCCTAGAATAGTTTGGGTTTGATGGGACCTTAAAGATCATCTAGTTCCAACCCCCCTCCCCCCACCATGGGACATCTTGCACACAAAAAAAGAGGGAGACAAACAAAACTCTGGCCAACTTACAGTAATGTGAGGCATAAAAAAGTACAAATTTTTTCTTTCTTATGGAGAGGATTTAAAAAGATAAATGAAAAACCAGCAAGCAGTATTCAACTCACCATCCCAGCAAGCTAAAGAAAGAGAAAAAGAAATTTTATAATGAAAAATTTTGCATCAAAATGGTTTTTAAAATAAAAGCCAAAATTAATGGTGGAACATCTAACTAAACTTTGTTTCCAGAGTTCTACTGGTTTTGAAGACTTTCAGTGAATTATGATTTCTTTTTTGTTACTGGAAAATGAAGTAAAAGGATGAGCAGAACACTGCCCTGCTTCAGACTAAAATTTTTCATGGAGGGGTTTCCACCAGAGTTTAGAGACATAAATATAACATTAATTGTAGAAAGAGCCACTACTGTGCAGTTGCAGTCACTTTCTAAAGAATTAGGATAAGTAGAGAAAATTAATGCAAACTTAATTCATGTTAACTGGATTTCAAGGCACTTAACATTTCTAAGAAATTACATTAAGTTTGGCAGAAGAAATTATTCTAAACAACCACATTATTTTTCTGTGTTCTGAGTCCCAAGTTCATTTTTCAAGCATCTGCTTGCTAAGGTCACAAATTGACAGGCATGCTGACCACAGAATTAATGGGATGTTAATAAAATGGGGGAAAAAAGCAAGTGGTGAAATTTGGGCTTAAAATATCAAAAGAAGATGGAATGCTTACGGCTGTGCTGGCGGATGTAGGCAGTGAGGGCACATGGCTGTGGACAAGGACAAAAATGCAGACATGAGCACAGCATCACTCAAAGAGAGGGTTCAATTTGTGTGTTTGTAACTCAGAAGCTACAGGTACCTACAGAAAATAAGGTTTGTCCATTCAGTCCTTTACTCCCCTAAAAAAAAAAAAAAAGAGAAAAATATTGTGTTCACATCATCATCCTCTCAATTAACTTGTCAGATATTTTACTAATCACTAGGAAATAAATTTTTTTTAATTATAAAAAAAAGAAATAATAACCACAGCCAATGGGGTGATTGTATTACAATTTTTTGTAGTTTTTATTTAATGTCTACCTATGGCAGGGGGGTTGGAACTCGATGATCTTTAGGGTCTCTTCCAACCCAAACTATTCTATGATTTGGGGATTTTGCAAATCTATGGTAGAAAGGAAGGTTTCTACTACCTGTGCACACCTTTATTTCATGAAATTGAAAAAAAATCAGTACTTTGGTTTGTAAGGACAGATCTCTAACACTTTCATGAATTTTTGCACATGGCTTTTGTATCTAATTTCTGCTGTGATCCTATTTTGAAGCTCCAAGAACTTCATGGCATACAATTTCTTATTTGTCAGGGTAAACTAGCTTAGTATCAGCTGCATAATTCTTAGCAACTGAAAGACAAACAAAATCTCTTCATATCATGTTGAACTTATGAAGCAGAAAGTGAAAGAGAAAATAAATATTTCTAAAGTGAGACACTTTTATTTGGGACTTCAGTTAGGTACAACATACTCTGTTACAAACAAATTATTGCAAATTCTACTGGCAGCCAAAAATACAGTAAGGATTGTTCTTTGCATTAGTAAAAAAAAAAGGAAATAAAAATTTATGAGTCAGGTAAACTTTTCAAACATTTTACAGGTAAGGCATTCAGATAGTGACCCATGAAAATGACATTTATAGGTATGCAATTAGCTAACTGCATTCAGAAATACATGAAGATGAATTCACAATCCTTTTTTATTTAACAAATTACTGAAGCTCACAGTGTAATACAATCATGCCATTTACTATAATGGACAACACATAAAACAACAAGCCTCAGAACACTGCACATCTTAGCACTTCAGGCCACCATAACAGGAAGAAAGTATTTTGTTTAGTTTCTCAGTTTCCCTTCAGAATTAAAAAGAACAAATATAATTTCCATAAAGCAAAAGAGATGGAGTCCATGTCTTACCCTGCGTCCTGGAGGTCCCCTGTCTCCTGGGCTGCCTTCCAGACCAGCAGGTCCTGGAATTCCCTAAGAATAGTAGCACATTAATCAAAAAACATTTATGAGTGACATAAAATTTAAATTTTCTATTGGAAAGGAAGATATTTCCTTTCATCTTTCCTTTATTTGCTACATGCTTAAGTTCCACTGACTTAAGTGCAAACATGAAGTAGGAAATTCCTACAATAGATCTGATATAATTTTCTGTTTAAAAAGAAAATTAATCTGACAGCATCAAAGCACTGATTTTATTCTAGCAGTTCAGCTCATTTCTGGTAAGTGTATTATTCCTACAATATTAGGGAATTATAGAATGGTTTGGGTTGGAAGGGACCTTCAAGATCACCTTGTTCCAACCCCCCTGCCATGGGCAGGGACACCTCCCACTAGACCAAATTAATATTCAGTTATGCAAAAGCTTGGTGAAAAATTAAAAAAAAAGGAGAAAGAAATACAGGAGACTTTAGGAAAATCGGTTAAAAAAAGATAATGGGGAATTAATGGGACCATCACTCTGCACCCAAACCAGAAAATTTTTCAGCAGTGTTTTTTTTCTAAAGGTATAAAAGTGGATTTTAACAGCAGGTAGGACATTCAGAAGTCTTTGCTGGTGTTTAGTGTGATGTAGATAGGGACAGAACATGGCCAGCATTCACAGCCTTTGTAAATGACAGACATACCATCAAAAAATCAACACAAACCTACAATTTTAATATCTATAAGGCCCTTATTAGAAACAAAAATCCATTAAAGACAAAGCATGGTACTTACCATTCTGCCTCTATATCCTTTCACTCCATGTTCCCCTGGAACACCCTCGTCCCCAGGTTCACCCTAGTTGATTGGAGGTAAAAAAAATAATTACAATATGAAAACAAGTTCTTTTGGTAAAAATGCAAACTTCTCGAGAAATGATGACAGCATTTTTCCACTGAAAGACAAGGATGTGAAAAAATAATTCCCAGACCCATGTGAATAAAATGACCAAACCAAACCAATCCTACACAAAGAACAGCCAAGGATTTTTTTATCAGGGAAAAAGAAAATGGGATGCAGCTGTTAGTTCAATGCAGAATCCTAAGATAAGAAAGGACATGCACCATATTGTATCATACTTCTTCTAATCTGCCAAAACCATATTGTTGACCACAGTGAATTCTCTCCAAATAAATAATGTCTCCCATGGCCAAAGTTTGCTGCTTCCAAAAGTGATTTATCTCCTTGTTCACCAAATCTTACACCATTTCCTATAAGAACAGCAAAAAGCAGGCAGTTCAATTTATTAAACAGAAGGGCAAAAGAAAGAAGGGGAAAGAAAGTATTGCTTCTCTATCATAAAATAAAATAGCCATTTCTGGAATGACATAATTCCATCAGAAACATCCAAGTTTCACCCTTATAACCACAAAGCAGTAAAAGAAAGTTTGTTTAAACTAACATATATGAAAGGCAGAGAATCGTTGAAGTAAAATTACAATAATAATTTATACCTTTTGTCCAAATTCTCCAGGAAATCCTTTATTTCCCTGCAACATAGAAAATGGAAATAATTCAAATCACAGTTTCATCTTAGTGTGTCTTTTTAATTGGAATTTGAAAGTCATGTGCTGTTTATATGTATTAATAGTAAGATTGATAATATATGAATTAATACATTCTATAAATGATATAATGAATGGTAAGAAGACAATACATGCACTGCATATGTAAAATACATGTAAAAATAAAAACACAAGTATAAAACAGTGTAAAAAAGGATCTACTTACAGCTTTAGCTTGTCACAGCCATCAATAAAAAGTGAAATTGAGATGACACTGGCAGCTAAAGGGGATCAAACTTAGCATTTGGAAATTCTGGGATGTTTCTGGTTCATTAAATGTAGGCCAGATGCTGATGTTTGGTGGTGGTGATATGGCAAGTTGTATCTTTCATTTCCACAACACTAGCTAACACCTAACACATACTAGCCAAGAGCTTTTGTGCTGGCCTGGAGAGATTGCCTTGTAGAGACACAACGTGCCACATGAGCTACATTTACGGGCAAAAAATCCATTTTTTGAATTCATGGGGAGGCTCATGCTTGTTTAGCCATTACTGGATGCAAAATCTCTCTCTAAAATTTCTCAGGACAAAGGTTCTGTCAGGTGAGCATCTTCAGTTTGTCTTCTCCTTCCCTCATAGTTTCACCATCAATTCTCACAGTCTCTGCCTCTTCTCAGGGGAACCTCTGCCCACTTCTCACCAGGACCTTGATAATGACTTTTTGAATAGCATCACATAGTTGTGCTTGAGTTAACTTCACACAGGAGCTTCCTGGCTTCTTTAGGCATAATTTGAATAAAAAACAGTTTTGCAGCCACTGTGTCTTGTAAATTGTAAGAACATCAAACTAAAAGGAAAGTTTCTATGTGTTTCTGTCAAAACATCATATAATCCCGTGCCTGAAAGAATGAAGATCTACCTAAAATCTACTGAAGCCTCCAGCATCCTACAACCACTACCAGGAATATGTTCTAGAATCATAATAAGAGCTACCTTTCACATTTGTCATCAATGTGACAAATAACCAGAGGTCCCTGACAGCTTAAGCTACAAAATCCATTGTGAACCACACTGACTTTAACAATCCATTTCTTTAGCCTCAGTTATGTGCTCACCACAGAACAGCTAGTGAACTAGTCACAGGGACTAGTAATTGGAAATAAAAGCAGTAGTTGTGTAGGTCACAGTTTTATCCATATTCCTTAGGATGAAATTCAAACACCCCCAGTTTTCCCTCTTGCTGTAAATAACTTCTAAAACAACAGAGAAAGTAATAATTTCCTCTATCTGATTTACCTTCACTCCTTTTTCTCCAGGTAGACCATATCCAAAAGCACCTTCTTCTCCCTGTAAACAGACCAATTTTTTGTAAAAAAGTATATTGTGTGTACTCTCCTGCATCCACCTAAGTGCCTTGCCTTGGGCTACAGAATCACAGGAAGACTGATGTAAGGAAATGCAATAGGTTGGGGAGAAGCACAATGACTTCTGTTCCAGCTCACCCCAAACACAGACAAAATGTGCCCTAGAGAATTATCTCAAAAAGAAGCAAGATCTCTACATTTTGTGTAAATTAAGATCTTAAAAGTCAGCACAAAGGTAGAAGTTGATCCTGGCTTGAGCCACAAAGACAGGAGGGATGGCATGAGTATATACAATGCTGTCTCAAAGCTGACGCAGTCTAACAGAAGGGAAGGTGTAATAGAGAAGAAATAAAAGTCCATTAAAAAAAATCCTCCTGCAATGATTGATTACTCTGAAAACAAATATTTCACTATCTCTAACCACATTCCAAAGCAAAAGAAACTGCACTTTTATACCAATTACTAGAAAATTATCAAACTCTTCTATATGCATAACCAGCAGAATTAGAACACATTCCAAAATATCATCAAGAATACTTCAAACTGAAAACCTAAAGCACTTTATTTACTACCTGAAATGACTTTTCTTCCCAATAAAACTAATTAAAAAATTCTAATGTTACTGTAGAATGTACCAAGGGCTTGGTTCATAAGTGCAGCTGTAATTAATATTCATAATCATTTAGAACTCTAATATAGGAGACTCCCAACAAGCAAGTAGTTAAAATAGTTACCTTTTAGAGCAGGACAGTGCTCCTGATTTAGATCTGGTGTAGTCAAACAGTGTATGGATAAACAGAAAAGTACAAACCTGCACTCCACGCAAACCATATGGACCTCTTAGTCCTTTTGGTCCTGGATCACCAGGTTGTCCCTATTAGAGAAATAAATCAGGTAAATGATTATCATACTTATTTGAGAAGTACTTGGTAAAAGGGAATATCAAAGTTAGATTTGGCAAAAGAAACCTGAAATGCTGTATTAAATGCTCAAGTGATGTATTAAAGGTCTTTCTTCAGCTTTCTAAATACAGACTGGAAGGAAGATTTTCATAATAATGAGCAGAAAACTAGTTTTTTTCAAAGAACAAAACTAAAACCTTCCCCACATCAGGTCAAACAGTCTCTATTAAAGGATATGAAATGATGACTATTAGAGGGGTAAAATCACTGTCTCCAAAAAAAATCTGCTTAAAATCTTTCAATCCACAAATTCAAGAGGTGTGGCAGAATTCCCTTCTCCCTGTGGAAAACTATCTGGCCACTCCATTTGACAAACACCAGAATAATTGGTAAATATAATGGAATTTGACAATTCTGAAAGACATTATTATTAATAACATTATTAATCTCCAAGCCACATTATTATTAAACAACATTATTAATCTTCAAGCCACATTCTTACTATTTATAACATCAAAATTGGAGGCAAAAGTATCTTAAAGTTAACTCTTAAGTTAAAAGCAACTTTGCATTTATTCTCTGTTTAGACGTGCAAGTGCTAGACTGACTGATAACACTCAAAGTAAGTTTTTTGTATATCCTGAAGCACATGAAATTATATTCCTATGAAAATCATGACTGTTTACTTTTGAGATAATCTTAAAAAATAATCTAAACAAACCCATGATAAATCTTATTTAAACTTCAGCAAACAATTGCTAGTCAGAGCAAGAGGCTGATCCTGCAGAAATCCCCTGGATCTTTGCCTGGGAAGTAGTTTTGGATGTGGATCTCAAGAACAGAACAGGGAAACCACTTTTAAAATCAACATTATTAAGGGAAGGGATTAAACACATTAAATTTAAGTGGTAAATTTAACTAAGAGAACCTTACTTTAAGTCCTGTTCTCCCAGGAGCTCCAGGAGACCCTGCCAGACCCATAGGTCCTGGCTGATTCTGAAATACAAAAAAGGAGAGAAATTCTATTTTGTAAAATATGAAAACTGATAAAGTATCTAGATGCTTTTTTCAGCAGTGAATCATAGAATGATTTGGGTTGGAAGAGACCTTAAACATCACCTTGTTCCAACCCCCCTGTCGTGGTCAGGGACATCTGAAAGCAGGTCAAAGAACATGATTCTATTTTCTTCAGGACTTTAATCAATTTTTTTTTTTTTTATAGAAGAGTTTATTTTAAGTAAACTCTGCCACACCCTTTTGTATATCCTCTCTCTGAAATATCCGGCTGCAGAATGAGAACAAACCAACTCACATAGCACCAGCATAATGCTTTCTTCCAGGTATTTGTTAGGGATCAGTCAGCCAATGTATATAAAATAGTTGCGAAGAAAATAGTTGCAAAGGAAATAGTTGCAAGGAAAATAGTTGCAAAGAAAATAGTTGCAAAGAAAGTAGTTGAAAATAAAGTAGTTGTAAAGTAGCAGACACCACTCCTTCCTTTCCCCTCCCTGAAACTGCAGAAGTTTGAAAACCACAGAGGCCATTACTACTTTTATTGATTGATGGCAAATCGTTTCTATTCTTCATCATGCCAAAATTTCCCTCTGCCACTTCCAGAACTGTATACTTTGCAAATAAAATTTTGAGCAGCTGCACATCAGCATGAACATTTTAAAACTTGCAGAGCAAAACACCACCTGCTTTTAGAGGAGAGCCTGTGGTCCAGCAGAAGCAAAGACAACTTTGCATTAGCATCTTGGCCTCCTATTTGTAGCCAAAGAGCAGCTGCTCCACTCTTCCCAAGAAATCCACAATTACTGTAAAAATTTGGTGAAGAAAATCAACAGATCTGAAGTTTGGATGATGCATCAAAGGCAGATTTGTCCTCCCAGCTCTTCACATCTGGCTTCCAGAAGCTGTCATTGATGCCTTCTGCTACTTAACTTGCATGGCCAAGGATCTTGATCTCATACACCAAAATGAAGAAGTTTCTAAAGAATCACATGCTTTTTTTTCATTTCTTTATACTAACTAATTTAGAAAATGCACAGAGAGGAAGAGAGAGAGCTCTCTCCCATTTCTTCAGTGTGCTTTTAATTTAATGACTCTCATTACAAGGTAATTAAGAAGAAAAGTACTCTTAAGCATTCTCTTTACAATGGATGAGGTGACAAGCACATTTTTCTCTCTAAGGGACAGGAAGAGTTCTATCTCTGTCATCTCTGAGGGTATCTACAAATGTGTGGGGTGAGACTGTAAATGACTTTGTCTTAGGTGAGGTTTACACCATAAACCTGTCAAATAACTGCAATAACTTTAATTCTTTTACAATAACAACAACAAAACACCAGCAACACAGAATGGCGTTCAGAACTTGATAATTAATTGATAATTAAACACATTAGGTATTTTTACCCATCCTGGCTAAATTATTCTGTTGGATGGTGAAAATCAGTCTGTTTATTTTGCTTTTGAATTAAAGCAGTCAACTAACTATAGAGGTTAGTTGGCAATGCACAGTAGGAAGTCAGAGCATGAAAACCAAAAAGGTTAATACACCCATAATAGAACATCCATCCCAACACTAATCTGGAAAGCAAGCCCTTGAAACAAGATTTACAGCTAGAAAGGAGACAAGTTTTTTGCAAAAAAAAACAAACAGGAATTCCTATGAACAAAAATTATGATAATTGTTAGATTAATACCATAATTCATACTTGATATTTTATGTAAAAACAAATCTGTGACCTTTCTTCTTTTTTCCTTCTTAGTTTATTATAATAAAACAGTCAGGTCTTTTGTTAATAGCTTGTTTTATTTAACTCCAACAATGTATTTTAGGATAATTTTAGGATAATTACACTTTGAAGAAACATGAGAAATACTTAACACTATCAACTTTTTCTCCATTATGGCTAGGAAGATGAAATGGTTAGAAAGCTCATGTTTTATCAGTAATAATTGAATTTTATGGAAATACTAAATTAGCAATAAAAATCTTCTGTTCTGGTCAGTACCACGTAATAAAAATAAAACTGAAAAATCAATATAATGCAAAACATTCAGTTTTACAGCATTCTGTAAGGATTTTACAATGAAATAAGATGGAAAACTTTCACCATTTTACTTACTGAAGGACCCTTAGGTCCTGGTTGCCCTTTTTGTCCTTTTGGACCATTAATTCCACCTTGTCCCTAAAATGCAAAGGGTAGAAAAGAGCTCAGTTAACACACACAACCCATTAGTGTTGGGGTTTTTTTTAATTTTTGTGGATAATAATAATGTTTACCTGAGGTCCTGTATGTCCTTGTTTTCCTTGCAAGCCATTCTGACCAGGCTGTCCATGATTGCCCTGTTTTTAAATGCCAACAAATTTTTGTCTTGTTAATTTTTTTTCTAATGTAACACAATAAAAATTGTAGTAGGTAGGGATTTATTTTATTTTAAAAAGTCTATTTTTTAAATTTGCTTTTACAGGACAAATTCCAGAGCATCTAATCTGTCTAACTTCAAGATTTCTAATTTGAACACTGCAGAATGAGCTAGTGCTCAACACAGCAAAAAATAATCCAAACACAGAACTAGTGAAACCATACAAATAAAATAAAATAATCTGAGGTATAAAAAAATCTTAGCAGTCACCAGGAAAGATTTGCTGAGCACTAAAAGCAGCATCTTCTGCTTCTTAATGTTGAAAACTGGTACAAACAAATGAGAAAATAATTCATATGTATCTAACAAATACTTAGATGCACTTTATAAATATACAAAAATTGAAGGGAAATATTTGGACCATACCCCTTTTGCAGGTGTTCTAGTGTAATTGCATGAATCATAGACATGAAAGTCCAGATGAAATTTAAAATATGTCTCTCAAGCTTATCTACTGCATCTGCTTTGAATTCTTTACTTTCAAAATTCTTGTAAAAGGGCAGAAATAAGGAAAGAATAATTCTTACCATTGGTCCCCGTTGTCCCCTTTGTCCTGGCATTCCCTAAGACAAGGTAAAACCAAAAATGGCTGTGAGGCCAAGTTAAGAGTTATCTGAACACAATCAAAATTCTTCTTGAAAAAAAAAAATTATATTTACTTAGAAAAACAGCAGTCCAGTTTAGAATTCCAGTCTTATCTTGAATTTTGCTTAGCAAAAGCTATTTTTATTTGACAGTGAGACCATCATTACTTCCCAGTGCTCCCCCAAATTAAATACTGCTATCAAAAGATCATTTTCCCACTAAATCAAGCCCAAACTAATTCAGAACTGTTTTTCATTTCCACCTCCTTTGAAAGAACTTACAGGTCTGCCTACATCTCCTGGTGAGCCAGGTGAGCCAGCTTCTCCTCTCTCACCCTGTGTGGGGGAAAATTCATTTCCTTAGTGTCATTGCAATTCCTCATTTCTTCTTTTACCCATTTTCCAAGACAAATTTTTAAGATTACCAAGATTGCAACCTCCCCATGATGACATTTCCCATCAAAGTTTTTTCGTAATAAAAACCCCCCAAAACAACCAGTTACACATTTCTGAATGGGCCTGGCTGACAGGATTATCTAGGAATTGGGACTGGGATGAAAGGTTCAACAGATTTCTGGCTCTGCTCCTACTTTGCTCTTTAATACTGAGCAAGCTACTTCCTTTTTCTCTGCTTCAATTTTTTGTTGCAGTGAGGATGATAACAAAGGCCACTTCTTGCAGGAAAGTGCTTCCAAACAAGGTTGTATCTGAGGAAAAAAAATTCACCCTGTCTTTTAACTCTCCCTCAAAGCAGCAAGGAATTTCCACCAGAGCCTTTTCCTCAGGTCTCTTGGTTTTCTTTCACTTGTTGCATCTCCCTGGAGATAGGTGAGCTTCTCCCACAATCCATTTCAGAAGGAAAAGAGAGAATTACATTTCCAGGCATGGATCTCAGATGGCATTTAAAGGTTCTACTCATATTTATGGCATCTTGGTGTGCAACAGACCCCATGGGATTCAGTGTCTGTGACAACACCATCTTTTAAAACTGGAATGATTTGTACTTTGGACTCAGATCAGCTGGTTCGTCATTGCCTTGGGGGTTTGGTGCTGACAATGGTACTCACTTCTTTCCAGTGGTATTTCTGATCAAAGTCTTTTCAGGTTGTATCTGAGGACATTTCATAAGTTCATAAGTGAACTTATTCATAAGTGGCAAGTTCCCATATTTTTGGCAAAGATGTATTTTAAATAGTGCAGATAGGAAAAGGTAACTATGTAACTGCTAAGCAGTTTTCCTATAGAAATTCAGTGTATTTCTGATCAATTACCTCTTGCCCTTCTTCTCCTGCAAAGCCTCTAGGGCCAGTGATTGCATTGTTCAGTCCAGGGTTACCCTGAAAAAAAAACAAACCCACACAACCTCACAGTAAAAATGCTTATTCTTACAAAATCAGAGATGTTACATAAACAAGTCAGTCCTTAGTCAATACATATTATTTCTGTTGACATCAGTTCAGTTTAAAGAGAACAGATCAAGGTTTTGTTAGTGCTAACTGCTTAAAAACTGTAAAACATTATTCTTCAGCAAAACAACAGAGAGATTTACAAAGATGAAGGGTTAATAAAAAGTCTATCACATGAACACACTGGAAGAATATTTGTTTTGCCCAGGTGAAGAGGAAACTATGAATGTGAACCCACATAAGAATGAACATGTGGAAAATAATGGTGCACTTGAAACAAACATACAGGATCTCCTCGAAAGCCCTTCTGGCCAGGATCTCCAGGGGGTCCTCTTGCTCCTGGACTTCCCTGAAAGCAGAACATTTCTCAGTAGGAACATAAACCACTACTTTCATGTAGGAATCAACAAGAGATAGGTCCATGTTACTGCCTTTCAACCTTCATTTTTTAATAGTTGTACTCACAGCTTCTTCCCCAACTGTGCTGCTGAAATAACCCAGAATCCTTGGACCATGGATTTTTTCTCACATGGACCAAGCCAAAACATCCAGTGTCTTCCAAAAAGGCTTTTTGCTTCAATTTGTCCTTTTGCAAATGGTGGAAATACAATTCTCCCATTGTCTGCTCAAGCTGCCACAAAGGAGTAATTCTTTTTCCCACTTGGAATCCTACATTACACCTGGTTTCAGACTGCAAGGTTAGTGCAAAGGTAACCAGGCTGCTCCATGTTTTATGAAGAATAAGTTATAGTTATCTGATGTTGGCAAACACAGATAATAAAAATAATTCTCATCTCATGCATGTCAACCTGACAGCATACTTCATATCTATCTTCAGCCAAATAAAACTTACTCACCTGCAGAAATAAATACCAAAAAATGCTCCCCTAGAAGACTGCAAAGGACAGATCTAATTATTTTTTTCAAATTCTCTTTTTAAGTTGAAACACCTTACAGGTAGCTGTTTTTCAAAAATATTCAGCAGTAATTTACTCCTCTTCAGATGCCACAAGTCCTATAATACTTTCCTGATAGGAATTAGACCAAAAAAGAAGTGCAAATAATTTTGTATTTGTATTTGTATTGTAACACAAGTTCTACTCCTTCTGCTTGAGAGTTTATTGAAGACATTTCTCACAGGAGTTTCATGAAACAGACATACTGTTGTTCTTAAATCCATACTCTGACTGATAATAAATAACAATACATTACCTGATATCCAGTGTCACCCTTTTCTCCTTTCTTTCCAGGCAGCCCAGGAGACCCCTTGAAAATAAAATATAGTACATGAATTCATTTTTATGACTCTGTAGCTTTGAGGTTGAGAAGGTGAAGGTGAAGAAAGAAATGTACCTCTTCTCCTCTAATTCCATCAATCCCATCTTCCCCATCATCACCCTGAAATAATACAAACAGGCATTAATTCCTTGCATAAACAAGCAGTGAAAGTTTACAAACTGCAGACCAAGATTCAAGAAAAAGAAAACAAACCCCAAGCCCAACCTACAGCAAAAGGAAACAAAACAGCAGAAAAACTAGACACAGGAACTAATTTTTGAAGTTTCCTTGCTTATAGGCACAACAATAAATGGATCACTGCAGCAGACATCTGCAAAAAAGCCTAAAAAAAAGAAGTAATATTGATTTAACACTCACTGAAATCCCTGAAAAACACTCAAAAGTTCTGCTTTAGTGCAGGACAAAATCCTAAAAAACACTGCTCCACAAATTCAGACAGTCTAGAGTCATACTGTACCTTTATGCCAATAAATCCTCGAAATCCCTGAAAAGAAAAAAATATGTCAGTATTTAGGGAAATATATATTAAAAACATTGAAGGATCACTCTAAATCACAGTGGAACAGTATAAATATTTTCAGAATTTTTCTTCAACCTTGAAACCTCTTTGGCCTGGACATCCCATGTTGCCTTCTTGTCCTTGTGGTCCATGTGGTCCTCTTGGGCCCTGAAAGAGAGAAAAGAAGAACATCTGTGAGGTCTGCACAAGCTGGCAGCTCATTTATCTGGTAGAGATCTGCTCATGTGTTCCTGGAAAGACTTCTGCTCAAGATGTTAGCCCCAGTAACAGTTCTTACTGTTATTTCATCTGCAATCAAGGAATTGCAGATTAAAGAGGCTGTTTATAAACATTCTTTCTTGATTATAAACAGATAATTGCAGATTAAAGAGATTGCAACAGTGAAAGAAATGTGCATCTGCAAGATCCTCCTAATTCATTGACCTTCTGTAAAAATATTCTAACATCAGTATCAAAACCCATTACATCTGAGTCAAATCAGGAGGATATGGTTTGATTCACTTTCAAAATACACATCTAATTTTAATACAACCAAAAAATATCTTAAAAATGGATGCCAGAACAAAGAGCTTGTCATGACCACCCAGAACTGGCCTAATAGTAGTTTCTTCTGCTGAAAATTACTGATTTTCTCTGCATCTGCTTATTTTTATTTTCCACATACAAGATTGGTTTTGTTTTTTCTATATCATCTTAAGAAAACACATCCAAAATAGCTTTGCTGTGTAGGCACCCACCCAGCTATTCAGGTTGCAATAATGCATGTCCATTACATCCCAAAGTTACGGAAGATTTTATGATATTGTCTCTGTTTCAGTCAAATGATGTGAAGGAGTCCTTGGCTTGAAAGGTAATAGAGCCTTATGAGTACAATTTCCAGCTAGTCCAAATGCTCTTTTCCTTTTTCCCTGTTCAAATATTTTGGTTTTTTTTCAAAAACATAGGTTTTTAAAGTGTTAAAACTTACTGGTAATCCTTCCTCTCCAGGATATCCTCTGTTGCCTTTAAGACCACTGCGTCACTGAAGGTAGAAGATGGGAGATAACAAGAAATAAAGGTTGACCTTCAGAAACTGTTTGAGAAGTCTAGACAAAACAAATGGGTTAAAATATTGCTCTTTTCATATTTTGTGCCACTGCTACTCTGGGCTTCAAACACTGCTGAAAACCTGAATAATAAACAACTTCTTTCAGATTATTTTTCTCCTGATGCTTCCTGTAGTGTTGCTGACAGTTTAAGTCACCAGCAATGCACTATTTGTCTCATATTTGACCCAATATTTGGTGAACAATTTTCTTTCACTACAGCCCCCAGGATAAACTCTTCTGAAGTTTTAAATTGTATCCAGCAACTAAATATTTCAAGACAACATTGAAATAAAACATAATTACTGATTCCTTAAAAGCTGACTGAAGGAAGAAAAGAAAATGTTGTACAAGCTTGATAACCTGTCATACTTAAATGCTTATTTTGCATTTTTTTGAAGAATGTTTCATTTGTTTGGGTAGGAAACAAGTGTCACTGGCTAATTCTACTTTAAACCCTTCTTGACTATCTTCTGGGTCAATAGTAGTCAATACATTGTTTTTCTGTCTTTGCTGTTCAAAATTCCTTAATGTTTCTCATTTAACATTATTTTTTTACATTATTTTTTATTCTAGACCAATTATTTTTGAAGGATTGCATGTAACATAACTTTAAAGAAGAAAAAAAAATGCATTGCCCACCCTGGTTTGGAGCCCAGAAGGAAAAAGGAGTAGTAGTAAAAAATAAGTAGTGGATATATTGTTATTTTGGAAGATATAATGAAATCATGCCATGAAATATCCAAATAAACATCTTTACACAGGATGTTCTCTTACCTTTATCCCTGGTTTTCCCCTACCTCCAATCTCACCATCTTCCCCAGTACATTTGCAAGCCAAACAGCAGCAGGTCCTCTCAACAATATTGTTCTTAAAAAAGGAAATGATTAATGCAGATAAAAAACTTATTTTCCAAAAGTTTCCTCATGGCTCTGCTCTTACTCTTACTGGAAGTACTCACTGTAAGAATAGAGGTGGATATTTTGCTTTGTTAATAGCACAACTCCTTTGTTAGTCAGATTTATCATTTATTTCCTATTTATGGAGTGATTGTACAGTTGTTTTACCCAAGATCTTACTGGTTACACTGGTTCTTAATTAAAAAAAAACTTACCAAGAACTTGTACAGCCGTCTTGCTACATCTGTCATGCCAATATCTAAGTGAACTCCATATTCAAATCCTTTTCCAAACTCAATTGATTGAAAATTGTGAATGTTGGAGGCTCCTTCCAGACCAACAATTATAAGGCCATCCAAACCTGAGTGTAATGAACAAAAAATAAATGTAAGTTCTGCTGATAAATGGTTTCTGGACCTTATGGCATGTACTAGAAATTCCAGATGTAAAAACAACACTTCTGAGTGAATCTAATCGTGCTAGTGACAACAAAGAGGCAATACAAGTCTCAACATGAAATTCTTTCCTTCTAAAGAACATTTAATGATTCAAAACCATAGGGTTGACTTCAGTGTCAATATAAATGTTTACTTCATCGTTTATCTCTTAGGAAAAATGGAAGTTTTAGGCCATGTTTCTTTTCAGATTGAAATAAGAAATACTGATGACTCCAAGTCATTCTTCCATCTACTTTTTCATTCCATTACCAGACCACTGGAGAAATAAAACATTCTGACTTTTCTACAAAAAAAACTACCTTTCTCTTTAAGTTCTTCAGATTTTTGTTCGAGAGCTTCTAAGTTGTCATCCACACCATCTGAAAAGACAAGTAACACCTACAAAGACATAAAAAACACAATTTATATCAGAGATGCAAAGAATGATGGAGTGATGGATGCAAATTGGAAGAGGGGAGATTTAGGCTGGAGAGAAGAAGGAAGTTCTTCACTGTGAGGGTGGTGAGACACTGGAAGAGCTTGCCCAGAGAGGCTGTGGATGCCCCCTCGATCCCTGGAGGTGTTTAAGGCCAGGCTGGATGAGGCACTGAGAAACCTGGTCTGGTGGGACATGTCCCTGCCTATGGCAGGTAGTTGGAACTAGATGATCTTTAAGGTCCTTTCCAACCCAAACCATCTTAAGACTCTATGAAACCTTCTGGAGGCTTCCCCGGGGCTACAAGATGAAGGAAGACTCCTGGATGGAGCCGGAAGCCACAGGGAAAGGGGCAGGG
>VZTY01022541.1:92876-153802 GCA_013400935.1 Turnix velox | reverse complement strand
GGGTAAGATGAGATATGAGGAAGAAGTTCTTCCCCATGTGGGTAAGGAAATACTGGCCCTGGTTGTCCAGAGAGGTTGTGGAAACCTAATCCTTGGAGACATCCAAAGCCAGGCTGGATGAGGCACTGATAAACCTGGTCTGGTGGGACATGTCCCTGCCTATGGCAGAGGGGTTGGAAGTAGATGATCTTGAAGGTCCTTTCCAACCCAAACCATCTTAAGACTCTATGAATCCTTCTGGTGGCTTCCCAAGGGCTACAAGATGGAGGTTACCTCCTGGACAGGGTCTGTAGCCACAGGACAAGGGGCAGTGGTTTGAAATTAGAACAGGGCAGGGTAAAATGAGACATGAGGAAGAAGTTATTGCCCATGAGGGTGAGGAAACACTGGCCCAGGTTGTCCAGAGGGGGTGGGGGTGCCTCATCCTTGGAGACATCCAAGGCCAGGCTGGATGAGGCACTGATAAACCTGGTCTGGTGGGACATGTCCCTGCCCATGGCAGAGGGGTTGGAACTAGATGGTCTTTAAGGTCCCTTCCAACCCAAACCATTCTATGGTTCTATAGCTCTAATGATCTTATCTCAATCTTACTTACTTTTGAGCAGAGGATTTTGCCTAAGTCACAGAATCACAGAACATCTGGGACTGGAAGGGACCTCAAGGGATCATCTAAATCAATCCCCCTGCCAGAGGAGGAACACCTAGATCAGGTCACAGAGGAAGGCATCCTGACTGGTTTTGAATGTCTCGAGAGAAGGAGACTCCACAACCTCTCTGGGCAGCCTGTTCCAGTGTTCTGTCTCTTGCTAATAGGGACTTCTGCTAACAAGGACTGTCTCTCCCTTTACAAAGCTTTTCACATTACCTGTTGTCGAGTCTCATCTGGGCTCTGAAATGTCTCCCAGAGTGATTGAAAGAACTCAACATTAAGATGGGATGGTCTCTTGATCACAGCACTTGAGAGGTTCTGCCAGATAGATCCAATGTCAATGTGGAACTTTCTGGATATTGGAGTAACAGTATTCTTCACTTGAAGAGCCACGCTGCTCTGTGCCTTGGAGCCAACAATGCAGCTCACGTCCTCTAGAGACAGAAGGGCTCCCAAAATTTCAGGAAAATGTTTTTCCAGTTTGGTCTGCCCATAAAAAAAATGCTGGCCTTCCCTCTGGGATGAAATGTCAAAACCCACAGCAATATCCACAAAACAAGACACTGTTGGGAAAAATTATAAAGAAATGCATTCAATCATTTAAATTTCAAGTAAAATAAAACAGAAAAGGAAAAAACACAACAAAGATAGACCAACATTAGGCAGGAGCTTCTGGAATCTGTCATCTCCAAGACTCAGACAGGTCTCTACATCATTTAGAGACATGTTTGTCTTAAAGCCACTCAGTTGATTTTTTAATTTCTACAGCAAAATTGTGGAAGTTAAAAATAAATTGGATAAATAAAGCTTTTGAGATTCCCTAAATGCCTTCAACTGGAAATCTGTTCTGTAATAATCCTTATAGATCAAATTTGAGAGCTCATCCTTCTTTATAGCTACACCAGCACCCTTTTGGAAATTTATTTCTCATTTCAGCAGTTTTTGACCCTTCATATCAATATTTTCCCTACAGATTAATTCTATGGAATTAATGTCTTCCTTCTATTATGCAACCCAGGAGAAGAGAAAAGAGAGATTTTTAAGAATTGCATCCACTGCTAGTAATACTAAATTTCTGCTCTGCATTTGTGGCAGCTGCTTCTGACTTTCTCAAATTAGCATGTGGATGATAAGGCATCAGAATTGCTGTTAAGCCAGAAGCAAAACCTCTTTTAGTACTCAGAGTAAGAAAACTGTACTTAGGAGTAAGGAAGCAGATGAAAATTTTACATTCCACAGCTCAGAGAGAAGTTTAAAAAGTAAAACCCAGATCTTCAAGCCTGTGTTCTGCCATCTTAGTTGATCAGCTCAGATATGCAGAAGTGAGTACATGCACAAATTAATGAGGAGTACAGCAGAGTATGAACTTTGAGAAAAATCACAGGAACTGTTCACATGTGTCTTTCTATCCTACATGAAGGGAAGAAGATGGGAAACACCTAAAGCCCCTGGGAAGGAGATTATTTGCATGTGCAGCAAAGCAGAAGCTAACACAATGCAAACTGAGGTGTGGAGTTATTTATTTGTCAGCTTCTATGCTTTAATCTCTGAAGGGAGAAAAGAGAAGAGATCCAAGGAATTTCTTTCAGCAGTTTTAGAGTGACTGGATGCAGCTAATTTATTATCTTCATGGAAGTATTTTTACTCTGTTTGCAGCGTGTTGCAGAAGATCAATCTAACATAGTCTAAGTAACCACATTAACTGGGAAGCACACTCAAAGGAGCACTGAGATCTTAGAAGAGTTTAGTTCAGGAAGGTTTACCTTTTCTATTATCCTCACAAATAGCATTAACCAGTCTTGCTTTTATGGTCTTCAAGTTGGAAAAATCATCAACAGCATATTTCCTATTGGATGAGCCAGTTATTTGTGTTAGCTGGGAATGATCCACATTTCCCACCCCTACAGCATAAATAGAAATCCCACTCTTC
Source organism: Turnix velox (assembly GCA_013400935.1). Classification (NCBI taxonomy): domain Eukaryota; kingdom Metazoa; phylum Chordata; class Aves; order Charadriiformes; family Turnicidae; genus Turnix; species Turnix velox. The sequence continues at coordinate 151,223 of VZTY01022541.1, read as the reverse complement.
CTCAGGCTTTCTGCTGCTCTTGCAGCTCTACTGCTTGCTCGTCCAGCCATGATCACCACTAAAATCTTTTGGACATTTTCATGTACTCTTCCACCCCTTTCCAGTTGGAAGTTGAGTTTTACTCTCTCAAGGGCATGCTCAAGATTATTTTGGTGACCTTGCATTTGTTTGATGTTTTGAATTTTAGATTCTAGTCCTGATTTGTGTGGAGAAAAGCTGAGGTTGAACACTTCTTCGTAGTCACGACCATACAATGCAAAGCCAATTTTGGTATTTTCAGCAGTAGCAGTTGTACTGATTACACTCATTGCTAAGTCCACCAATCTCTTGAAGTTTTCCTCATTTATGTTTCTGGAACCATCCATTAGGAACATCACATCTGCCTTATTTGGGCACTCTGTGGAAGAAAAAGAAAAATATACTATTAATAAGTACATAATTCTATGTCAATCATTAGTATTCCTGCTTCTATCTCCCACATCTTTCTAGCAATACCTGAAGGGGGCCTACAGAAAGGCTGGGGTAGGACTTTTTAATAGGATATGAGATGGAAAGACTAGAAATAATGGATGTAAATTGGAAGAGGGGAGATCTAGGCTGGAGAGAAGAAGGAAATTCTTTGCTGTGATGGTGGTGAGACACTGGAAGAGGTTGCCCAGAGAGGATGTGGATGCCCCCTCAATCCCTGGAGGTGTTCAAGGCCAGGCTGGATGAAGCACTGAGTACCCTGGACTAGTGGGAGGTGTCCCTGCCTATGGCAGGGGGGTTGGAACTAGATGATCTTTAAGGTCCCTTCCAACCCAAACTATTCTACGATTCTGTTGACATTGCTCTCTTACCTACTGAACAGAAGAAGGTAAGAAATAATAGTTCCTGTAAGAGCTAAACCAAATAAAGAGGAAACAGAGGTTACTGTAACTTAAATTGCATGAATCAGAACAGATGATGCCATTTATATCAATCTGATAGATGCCTTTGCCAGACTTTTCTTTAAACATGGTTTTAGGTTGAAGAGGAACTTGAACACAACAGGCATGAGACAGTAAACACTTACCTGGTACTGACTCATTACACAGATGATCCGTAAGGTTTGCTGTGAAGTTCTTAAGTCCTTCAAAGTCATTCACAAAGAAACACTTGTCCTTCGACCCAGCAATTTTTCTAAGCTCGGTTTCATTTGCTCCTTGAACTCCAATGGCATAGATGGCAATTCCTTCTTCCCTTAGTTTTGTGGACACAGCATCGAGCTGCTCATGATCATGGGAAACCCCATCAGTTAGCACTATCAGCACCTGAGGGACTCCTCTCTTTTTACGGCTGCCATGGGTTTCACTGAAGAGAATTTCTGAGTGGCTCAGTGCTTTTGCTGTGTAAGTGCTTCCTCCTATTTGTGTAGCTGCCTGGATGGCATTATTAACATCCACTTTGGTTGTATAGCTATTGAGGTAGAAGAGCAATTGTGGTTCATCAGCATATTGCAGTGCTCCAAACTGGACTCTGTCTGGTCCAACATCAGATTTATTCACTTGGGCACTCATGAAGTCTTTTATGGTCTGGTATTGGAAGTGTTGTATGCTTCCAGAGCTGTCAATAACAAACACAATGTCTAAACGTTCCAACCTCTCGCACTCTGTAAAAGCAAAATGAGGAAATGTTAAGATGTTCATGTTAAAATTACACAGAATCCTACTGATTGTTATAAGCCAAGCTCATTTCTCAGAGTTCCACCCAATGACTGTATAACTTTGCTAACTTAATGGGGTTTGCAGAGGTAACTGTCTTGTTATTATCAATAAGGTGCACATAAGGACTAGAAATAATGGGTGTAAATTGGAAGGGGGGAGATTCAGGCTAGAAATAAGAAAGAAATTCTTTACAGTGAGGGTGGTGAAACACTGGAGAGGTTGCCCAGAGAGGTTGTGGACACTCCCTCAATCCCTGGAGGTGTTTAAGGCCAGGCTAGACAAGACACTGAGCAGCCTGATCTTCTGGGATGTGTCCCTGCCTATGGCAGGGATGATCTTTAAGGTCCCTTCCAACCCAAACTATTCTGATTCCATGATTCTAAGACACTTTCTTACTGCAAAAAATTATCATATTTCAGTTGATATTACAGAAATATTTATATTAGTTTACAATATCTAAACCTGTCCTTTCACAGGACGTGTATTAATTGAAACTTTCCTCTCAGCACATCTTGCCAGTTCACACTTAACATATTATAAAAATCAAAATGTTTAATATTTGAATTAAATACAGCAATAGGTTTGCTTCCTACATCTCAGTGTTGTAAAATCACTGTTTTGAAGAGCTGGGCCCTTCCTCCAGCCCACTCCCTGGAAGGAGAACAGTTTGGTTCATCTGAAGGGGAGTCTTTTCCCATTTGTAGCCTGATGACAGCTGGTGAATCCCCTGTATTTCATTTTTTTTCTCAACAGTTTTGGAAAAGGCATCACTAGTTTATGTATGTCTTTACCCTTGATGTTTCTACTATATAAACTACTGATGTCTTTTCCAAAAGTGCTGAAAAGTAAAAATGATACTTAGTGCCTTGGCAAAGTGTAGCAGTACTTCAAAGTTCTTTGGGAACACAGAAGAATCAGAAATTTCAAGTGGGATGACAAATGCACTCTTTCCAAGGACACTGATTGCACCATAGCTGTTTCTGGCCCCAGAGAACTGCATTCAATGACTGTGTGGGCTCTATACTCAGGAAAAAGATTCATCAGAAGCTCCCTTCCTTGCACCTTGTGAAATTCACAGTCACAGTAGCTGAAAGGGGTGCATAATGAGGTAACAGGAAAGAGTGAGTGAAGCCTTTTCTCTGTAAGGTCTATTCACCCTGAGTACACCCTCAAAGCACAGAGATGCAGTCAGTTCTCTGACTCCTGATCACAATAAAATTCAGAACTCAGGTTACTCAGGCATTAAAAAAATCACTGAAGTTTGCCATACTTACCTTCATCAGTAAAACTGCAGACTCCAAAAATGAGGTCGCTCTCTATCTGTCTCAGAGTATCAAAATTTTCAACATAGAACACCCTCTCATGCCTCCCACTGATCTCTTGAAGCTGGCTCTTGTTTGCATTAAAAATTCCAACAGAGTAGATTGTGATGCCTGCACTTCGGAGTGCTCGGGCAGGGGCTTCAATTTTATCATCTGCTTTCCCATCTGTGACCAGGATGAGAACTTTTTTAACCCCTTCACGTGAGCCTTTACTAGGTTTAAAGTATCCAAAAGTGAAGTTCAGTGCTGCTCCTGTGTAAGTGGTGGAGTCAAGAAAAGGAATCCTATTGATAGCACTGAGGATCTCTCTTTTTGTGAAGTAGGTGTTGAGCTTGAACTCCTCCTGGGGTTTGTGGCTGAACTGGATAACACCAATCCTCACTTTGTCTGCACCAACATCTAATCTGTTCACCAGGCTGCCTGTAAAGTTTTTCATCTTTAGGAAATTCTCAGTCCCAATACTTCCAGAACTGTCCAACAGGAACATGACATCAGCTTTCATTTCATTGCAGACTGGCAGGGAAAAAAAAAAAAAGGTTTTTAAATTCCCAGGTTTTTTACATTTCTTTGAGAAACAAACATAACATGTTAAAATGACAAAATAGCAAACACAAAGGAAAGAAAAAAACAATCAGCATAAGCCTCCTCAAACTCTGCATTTTATTAGTTTGTTAATAAGTTATTACTGTGATTAAATTAATCCCTCAAGTCATTATTACCTTCAGCAGTTGGAATTTGAGCAGTGAACATGAAATCACAGCCAAGCAACTGAAGAAGTGTCTTCAGATCAAGGATGAGCCTCTAAAATAAAAACCTAAAGGCTGTGGATGGGCAAGTTTTGGGAAAATTCTCATTTCAGTCAGGTAGGAAATTGCCAAATTATTTGACAAGAAAAGGTGAGACAAATGGTAGTCAAATGACTACAATTGGGCAGTATGCACAGTGGTTACATATCTAAATGAATTTTTTCATTAATGTTTTATAGAATTGTAATAGAATCTCCAGATTGGAGAGGAAGGTATTAGTGCAACAAAACCTTTGCTTGTTTCCTGGTGAATGCTACTGTTTAGGAAAAAAACCTTATTACTATGTCATTAAATTATAAATTTGTCTTATTTTAACTTCTTTAATCATTAGAAACATATTTGAGGGATATCTGTTTATGCCTGATAAGGTTTATTTGAGATAAGGAAAAAAGCAGGCTCTATAATTAGGCTTTAAGAGAGAAAATTAGACTTATTCACAGCCTAACCCCCTGCCACAGCACAGGACATCTTTCACAGGAACATCATATTGCTCAAAGGCCCCTCTAGTCTGACCACATGGAGTATCCACAGCTTCTCTGGGCAACCAGAGAATAAAACACAGGCAATAGATTCTGGGTGTTTTCTGAAAGTTAGAATTTCTCATGACATTGGACAGCATGAAAGCTACAAAAAAAAAAAAAAAATTTAAAAAAAAAATCATCCTCTGGAAACTTCAGCTGACAGAGAGTGAAATGGTTCAAATTAGAAAAACATCTTGCATGATTTACAAAACAATATCTCTAGGAAATCAAAAGGAATTGGCTTGTTTCTGTCTTGTCAGGACAAAGTAAAAGCAGAGTCTTACCTTCTGTGCCACAGATCTCATGAGCAACTTCATTCTGAATGTCTTGCAACAAGTCAAACTCATGCACAAAGCGCACTCTGCTATCCACTCCTGCTATCTCATAAAGCTGAGCCCTACTAGCATTCCTCACACCAATGGCATAAACGTTTATATGCTCTTGTCTGATCCTCATGGCTGGTTCCTCTACCTCATCCTGTGAAAGTCCATCTGTGAGAACAACTAGATAGTGAGGTACTTGTCTCCTGGCTTCTTTGAATAATTTTGTCATGTTAGTTAGAGCTTCCCCTGTGCTGGTCCTTCCACGTAATTGCTGAATGTTTTCAATGGCTTTTATCAGATCTCTTTCAGAAGTGTATTTATCAAGCTTAAACTCCACTTGGCCTACATGTGAGTACTGCACAAGTCCAAAGCGAAATTTATTCACTCCTATGTCAAACAACCTAACCATTCCTTTCAAAAACTCCTTTAGATCCACAAAATCTCTGTGATTAATGCTTGAAGAACCATCAATGAGAAAATAGACATCAGCTGCATCTGTTTTCTTGCATCCTGTGAAGAAAAAGAAAGTCTCAGTTACATCACCATTGTACACATGAATACATCACTTATCTCCTCTCCCTCCTTTTGTAATAAATAATAAATATATAAACAAATAAACTACCTGGTAACAAAGAAGTTGTAAACTTAACCTCCTAGGTGATGTTAGGGTTGGGAGCAAGAGATAAAAATTTATCTATGGGTACTGTTTCAAAACTGATAGCTTGGAGTTTTCCAAACATAGAATCATAGAATGGTTTGGGTTGAAAAGGAGCTTAAAAATTATCTAGTTCCAAACCCCCCTTCCCACTAGACCAGGCTGCTCAATGCCTCATCCAGCCTGGCCTTAAACACCTCCAGGGATTGAGGGGGCATCCACAACCTCTATGGTTGTGTCTCACCATCCTCACATTAAGAACTTCTTTCTTCTCTCCAGCCTAAATCTCCCCTCTTCCAATTTGCATCCTTTACTCCTAAGTCCTGCCATCCTGGACCCTTTTAAGAAGTCCTACCCCAGCCTAAGCAAAATGCTTTTAAATAAATAACTTTGACAATTCTTTGAATTCTGAGTACAAATTATATCAACTATCAGAATTCATCATGCATCATTACAATGCCATGTTAAATGTTTAAACCACTGTACCCTGACTTGTTTTACTGGTGAATAAATTTTCATGGATTAGCAGCAGTCCCCATAATGTTCTGACAGATCACAGCAGGAAACAAATGACTTTTAGTGCTCTTAAGCATAAAACCATTGGTAATTTTTAATAAAACATCTTAAAGATGTTTTACAGCTATTACTACTTCTAGACCAGTTTGAAAACTTCAGCTACTCCATTTTATCAAGGACACACATCCTGATGGCTTAAGGTCTGCCAAAAAATCCATGATGTATATTATACATTTTCATCTGTTTTCTAGATTTAATCAAAATAAACCCTATGGCAGGGGGGTTGGAACTCGTTATCTTTAAGGTCCCTTCAAACCCTAACTCTTCTCTGATTCTAAAGAGTAGAATGACTGAAGGTGAAGATTCCTAGAGAAAATTCATTCAGATTTAGCATCTCCCAATAGATCAAGATCTAACAGCTTCTTAGTAGGTTTCTAAATTCCTCTCTAAAGGGAGAGCACAAGTCCTTCTCAAAACCTCAATCATAACTCAGGACAATCTTCAGTTAAAACCTCTGAATCTGGCAAGAATCAAAAAGTTATTGGGAAAGCTTTACCTTTTTTGAGAATCTCCTTTCTTTCAGAGTGGACATAGAGTTTGTTCTGTATTTGATTCATGAGCTTCTTTCGAAAAACTGTGGCTTGCCCTTTCAGATCAGAAAACTTCTTGAGCTTGGCAACATACAGGTCTTGAGGGTAAGAAGCAAGCTGAACTACCTGCTCATCAGAAGCATCTTCAACACCAATGCTAAACACTGTCACTCCACTTCTCCTCAGGTGAGAGGCAACATCAGTCACGTTGTCTTGAGAGTTTCTATGGGTAAGCATCACAGCAATTTGCTCTACTCCTTGATTCTTCCTGCTCCCAGCTCTTGTTCTGAAGAGTTTCAACCTCGTGGCATTAATGGCTGCACCAGTGTAGGCTCTTCCCGAGCCAGTAGAAAGGTTCTCTATTATCTGCAGAATTTCAGCTTTGTTTGTGTCAGTGTTCAAGTGAGACACGATTTCCTGTTCCTCAGTGTACTTCAGCAGCCCAATTCTTACACATTTCTCCTTCACATCAAATGAGGATGTTATGTTCTGCAGGAATTTTTTTAATTCTTCAAAGTTTGACTCCAAAGTACCTTGATCAACTATAAATGCTATGTCAGCAACCAAGTCTCCATCACATACTGTAGTAGAAAAAGGGTGAGGATAAAATAATGTTAGTGATCACTGTTTCTATAATTAACTAATTAGAAACTTTTTTTCTTATTTTTTCCTAAGACAAAGTTTTCAGCTTTATTTTCAAGTAAATTAAGTTTGAAAAGAAGCTTTCTAAACAAAGATGACAGGTTAACAAACTGATAAAACCTCATTTCAGGTTAAAATATAAGATCAAATGACCAGAAAAGTTAGGAGACATAATAACAGAAGAGTTTATGATTTTTATCTGAAGCATATTCTTGTAACTTCATCTCGTCTGTATTTCCAGTGTTTTGATCCAGAAAATGCACCTGGAAGGTTGGAACCATGCATGCTAAAAATCTTCCCATACAGAGCTTTTTTTTTTTTTTTAATCACTTGAGTAGAAAAAGAAAAGTCCCAATACATAAACCTATTTACAACACCAAATGAAAAGAGTAAGTATCTCAGTTTCACCATTAAGGATTTGATAATGGACAGTCAAATATAATTCCTTTCATTCACACTTCGTAAAGACTATATATTTATTTATTAGTGCTAAAAGATCCATAGTCTCATAAGGAGTTCTATTTGTTGTGTCAAATACCAATGAACAACAGGCAAAAACAAGATGACTTCTTCCTCTTCATTCCTTTTAGTGTCTGAGAATACAAAGTGTCTCATACACACCTACACACATCAAGTTTAAAGAGTAATTCCAAGCACAAAACTTCATGGACGTGAGAGTACATCCATCTCATCCATATGTCTTACCTTAAAACATGCTAAGCAAAATATTTTAAACCCTAACATTCTTATTCTTAATTTTTTATCAGTCTGTATCTCTTGAAGTTTACTGAAGTTGCTGGAAACAAGAATGTAGCATCAGACTGAAAGTATAAGAACTTAAATGCCATCTCCCACATCATTGATTTTCTTACCTTCTTCTTCTTGACTGCTGTCCCTTTGGAACCCCAAAATAATATTGGAGGCATTTTTAGAAAACATTGGGAGGTTCTGCTCCTTAGGAAAATAAGCAGAGAATGGCCTCACAGCCATTGAGCTGAGTTGCTGCATCACACCCTCACGTATACCAAGGGCCATCACTTTTACTCCATTGTCTTGTAACATTTTTACTGGCTCTATCACATCATCTTCAGCTGGCAAATCAGACAGGACAAGCACGACCTGATTTCCAGCTCTTCTGCCAACTCCTTCCTTGAAATATCTTTCATAAGCATGCTGGAGGGCACTGCCAGTTTTTAATGGTCTGCCTTGCACTCCTTGCATTTCTTGCATGTGCATCAGCATCTCCCTCTTTGTTTCATATGTTTCCAGTTGAAACTCTTCATGAACCTCATTGTTGTACTGGACAAGTGCCAGGCGGTATCTTTTAGATTCCAGTGGCAGATCATACAACAATTTGCTAATAAAATCTTTCATGTAAAAAAAAGCCTCATCTTCTGTGTCACGTTGGCCAGGGAGCAGCAGAACAATATCTGTGGTATCTGCAGAGGCCACACAAAAACCAGCATTAACCATTTTAAACAGGCACAAACCCCACAATGTGGAGGCAATGAGGTGACACAGCAATTACTCAGCAACAAGAAGAGAAACAGAAAAGCATTTTTTTAACTGTGTAGTTTAAACTTTGTAAAATTGAAAAAGCCTTTTCACTCTTACAACACTTAACACTCTTAAACTTGCCCAACATCTGAAATTCTTGCTAACTTTAACATGATTCATTGACGTGGGGCTGTAATTTCATTTTGAGGAAATGGCGAGATACTACATTTTTTTTAAGGAAATTAATTCTTCACATCACTCCCAGACAAGAACAAAGTATTCAATTCCTTTCAGAATTCGAATTTTTAAAAACATTTTAATTCCCCTGCCTTTGTTCAGTCACAAATATCAAGGCCTGGATTCTGTTCACATTTTGAAATATTTCATGTAAGATAATCCAGCAGAGGAGTTCTCACCAAACTAACTCTGCACAGGCCATTTAGTATCTGTTGGTACAGAAATATAAATAAATTTTTTCAAAGAATGGAATAAAACACAAAGTAAAAAACCCCAGTGATTTTCTACACATTCTTGTCTATCCTAGCGCTTTTCAGGCAAGATGGAAAAACTATTTTGTCCCACAAAAGTTTTATCCAGATTTTAGCTCCATACAGCTGAAAATTAGCATTTCTTTCACCTTGCAGCTCTTACCAAGGAGAGTTTAGGCAGCTGGATGAAACAACTTCCAGCCAGAAGTGCTTGTAGCAGAAGTAGTCACAGTGTCCCCAACCAGCACAACCTCACAGAGGTTGCCTGGAATGGGACATGAGATCACTTGGTGGTGATCAATCTTCCACTATAACAAATCATAACTCTTCCTCTCCTTCCCTTCCAAAAGTCCTTCTGGATGGTAGAAAAACTCCAGGAAAATAATGTTTATGCCATACAAGTAATGCATGGCTTAAAACAAATAACTTAAAAGTAATTAAAAGCTGCCCTAAGCTCAGAGTGACCTGGTCTAGGTGTTCCTGCTCCAGTGGGGGGATTGGACTAGATGATATCTTGAGGTCCCCTGCTGGTCTGCTCATCCTGACTGCTTTCATTGAGGACACAAGTGAGGGAAGAAATTTGGGAATTCATTAAAGCTCCAGTGCAGAGTATTTCAGAAACTTATAAAAAGAAGAAGTCCAAAGAGGGGAGAGAAAAAATTAGGTCTACAAGTAATTTTCACATTTTATCTGCTGCAGAGCTATTGCTTTAGACTAGATGAAGGGGATGGAGCCAACTCCATTAAGGAAAAGTCCACAGATGACATGCTTTTTCCTTCTTTCTCTCCCAGCTGCCTCCATGTACAAACCACAAAATATCCCTTCCAGATCACACATGCAACACTGAACTCATATTCAGAACCAGGTATCCAGCCACAAGCCCAGGTGAGATATTTGCTCACTGATGTTCCTTTCATAGTCCAAATTTTCTTAATTTATTTTCATTAGAAAGCTGAAAATTTGTGTGCTTGTGAGACTAAGATGAAATAGCACAGCTCACCTTCTGGCGCTGCTATGTCACTGTAATCGGGTGTACTTCTTACATCTGTGATGTCTGCTTTGATAATATCCTCAATGATTTGTGGCATATAGTCTGAGAATTTAGGCAGCTCCTCTATCACTGGCTTTTTGTAATGAAATGGTGGGGTGGCCATCTCAAAAAGTTCATCATATGGGGCTTCTTTGATCCCTATGGCTATGATCTTCACACCAAGATTCTGCAATTTCCTGGCAGCTTCTCGAACATCATCTTCAGAGCGTGCTGATGTCAAAATCACGATGATCCTTTGCCTCTCTTTTTCACCTGCTGACTTTTGGAAGAAGGTTTCATAAGCCTTATTGAGGGCATTTCCAGCTTGCACTGAACTCCCACCATTTAATGTGAAGTCATTGCGGATGTGCTTCACCATAGGACCCTTTTTTCTGTAAGTGTCCAGCATAAATTCAACAGAAAAGCCATCGCTGTATTGAGCAAGAGCCAGCTGGAAGTGATTAGGCTCTATTGGCAGGCTGTAAATCATGCGGATCAGGAAGTTTTTCAGATAGGGAAGAGATGAATGTTCCACTGCATCAGAGCTGTCAACTAAGAGGACAACATCTGTAGGGACTGAAACACAGAAAATTTATTTTGCCACGTCACCTTTCTCTTGCCACTCTCAAGAAATGAGACTTCAGAAGAAATTTTGCACCTCAGTTAAGTGTGATTGTGTCCACTTAAAAAAAAAAAGGATGACTGCAGATTAGGAAATATCTAGTCAACTGCACCATGGCAAAATTAACCAGGTATTACATTAAGTTGTAGTTTCACAACCCAAAAAGACACCAGAGAAGGAAAGCAGGGTTAAGGACTAACTTGTATCTAGATTCAGGCTAGACATAAGAAATTCTTTACAGTGAGGGTGGTGAAACACTGGAACAGGTTGCCCAGAGAGGTTGTGGATGCCCCCCCTCTGGAGGTGTTTAAGGCCAGGCTGGATGGGACACTGAGCAACCTGATCTAGTGGGAGGTGTCCCTGCCTATGGCAGGGGGGTTGGAACTCGATGATCTTTAAGGTCCCTTCCAACCCAAATTATTCTATGATTTTATGATCTAAATCAGTCTTAGGTGATCTCTCTGGCATGCAGGGTCATTAAGAATGAGAGAATTCATTATTTCATGAAAAACACAGAGGAACAGACTAAGAGGTAAACTGTCAGCATGAAAAAATAAAGTAAAAAGGGTCACAGCAAGCAACACTTACACTAGTATGAGGCTAGTGTGACTGGAAGCCACACTAGCACTGATGTGTCTGTGGGCATTTGTTGCAAAGTGGGGTTATGGCAGGGATTAGCCTCTTAAACCTTACTTCCAGGTACTGTGGAAAAAGGCCAGCCTCACCTCAGCTTCCTTCTCCCTCTTATTACCCTTCCCTCCCTTTAGAATTTCCCTTCACACCTCATCTCATGCTACAGGTCACACCTCAGTCATTCACACCCCACACCTCAGCTCATACCTTGAATTTCGCCCCTAAAAATCTCAGCTCACACACCACCTCACCCTTCAAACCTCACCTTGCACCTCACATCTTTATCACACCTCAAATTTCATCCTACATCTCATTACCTCATACATCACCTTACATCTTACATTTCATACTTCACAACTTCCCGTTGAAACTCAGCTTTACCCTCTAAAGCTTCTGCAAGCAAAGATATTTACCCCATTAATTGCATTTAAAAAAGAGCTAATAACATACCATTGTTCTGGGAAACAGATGTGTGCATCTCAAAAATGATGAAAAACAAAGCCAGCAGCAACTTCATCTCAAGGCAGAGTCCTTTGAGCATCCTGTCTGAGGGAGGTGAAAAGAACATCAACAGTCAGAAAGTTGAAGAAGCTGTTGTTAACCATGCACAATTTATCAGGAAGAGCCAGCTCTACTGAGGTCCAGATCCATCCTGCTTTGAATTTTTATAAATTTGGGGGGGAAAAGCACTTACCTGGCCACTTGTTGATAAAATAATAATTATTATTACTAAAAAGTTTCTTTTGAATACATGTACATAATATCAGAAAAGCTGAATATCTTACACTGAAACACTAGTATTTTCCACAAAAGGTTTAAATTATTTTTTTTTAAATAACCCACGTTGAGAAGCTTTTAACACATTATTGACAGGTGACCATTATTCTGCAGGTTTTAGTGGGAGTAAGACTGCACTTTGAGACATGATTTGAGTGAATTTAGATGATATTCAACTAAAAGCTTATGGAAATAAACAACCAGAGGAGACATTGCTCTCCTGAATGTTGCTCCTGCTCTGATAAAGGAGGAGAAAAATATAATTTAAGAGTATCATTTAGTATCTATTGCCCTAAACTGAAACTGAAGAGCTACAGGACTAAGCTTATGCCAGATAAAGGCTATTTCAGTGTTAGGATTCCAGCCCTACATGGAAAAAGGCACTTTAGGTGTCTCTGTGGGTCCTGACCCTCCCTATAAAGTGAAGTCCTCCATATATCAGTTTGGTTGCCAGCCAGCAAGCTTTTAAAAGCAAAAATAACTAAAATTTCTGGATTGAGAAACCCACAACAATTAATCACAACTATTCTATCACCTAATGGTCACCCCCCACCCAGGAGGAACTGAGAAAAACAAGGAAAGCTGAGAGTTGATACAGAAACAAAGGTAATAGAATTAAGAGTAGGATAGAAACATTAATAATACTAAAGAACAAAAACTGATCCCAGAACCAACATGAAATATATCACAACCAACAGCAGTGGCCAGAAAATGTCAGACACTGAATGCTACAACTCTGGTAGGGAAGGAAGGGCTTAGGGGTCCAGCACCAGGGCAAGGAGTTTCTCAAGATTATAGGGTATAGATCATAGGGGACAGAGCATTTCTTAACAAACTTTCTCATTTACACAAAATTTGACAATAATGGTATATAATAATCCAGTGTCCAGGTCTTAGAGCTTCTCATCCCTGAACCTGGCTAACACTGAGAGCTTGAAGCCTGCATTCCAAAGCTGGCTAAGAGGGAAATATCTTCACTAAATTCAGACAACCGAGTCTTCTACAAGCACAGACTTCCCAGGCACGAGAAACTAGCCCTGTGTTGCTCAAACTAGGTCAATAATTCAAATAAATGAATCTTAAGTAAATTAATATTGTAAATACCTCAGGCTGTCTTCTACCCATTCCTGTAAACATCCTGCTTTTTGGATATACTGCTGCCTGCACTTGGAGCCAGAGCTGATGCTAGTAGTTCTGCTGGCTGGGTTTGGCTCCTGGGAAAACTCCTCACCTGCAAGGCAAAGCTGAGCAGGAAAGGTCCTGGAGTAGCTCTTTTTGGATCCTCTGCTTGCTGTATCTGGGAGATGCACTTTAAATTGGTCCCTCTCCCTCAGTCCGTGCCTGTACTGCACTGCAGGTACCTTCTTCACTTGGAATTGAATACATGACATGACTGGCATCATTAGCAGGGATATATGGCACTTCTCTAAGTCATCTAATACCTCTAAAAATTTCTGAAAAGTCACCTTTCTTCCTATTTCTGACAGCATTGAGAAAATGCAGTCTCTTGCAGAACAATGTAGGAAAGCTCTCTCTCCATCCCTGTATCCTAAAGAAGGAAAAGCTCACGTGGACAATTCTCCAACATTGGTGGGAGCAGTCCTTGCACTTAGAAAATATAAGTTTCAGATTGTATTCAAGGTTTTTAATCTTTAGCTTATTCATTGCTCTATATGTATACACATTTTTTCAGTTAGGTGTCCTGGAAAGTGATATCCATGCACTGTCACTGCCTAAAGTATTCTTCCCAGTCACAGAACTAACTTTTTTCTGTTGTTCCTCACAATCACAGAACTAACTTTTTTCTATTTATCAAGTACAATTGAATTAGCTTTCAGTAACATCTTAAATAATTAAATTTTCAAGAACAGGATCACCCTGCACTGTCCTTGTGGCTAGGCTGGTACAACAAAGATGATTAATAACAGTGGCTATTATTAATCTCCTCTAACAACATGGCTTTTATTGATTGTTGGAGGTCTGTAAGGTTTTACTGCTAAACACATAACTACATCAGTGTCTGCAACAGATATCAGGAAATAAATTAAGTCTTTCAGATTAAGTCATCAACCTTTGAAAATCCTGAGTGCACAGTGTTAGCCAGTGTGTGCACATATTCATGATTAAACAAAAAAATATATATATATGCATAATACAGAGGGAGAAAAAGAGAAATAAAAAAAAACCCACAACAAAACCCAAACCAAAACAAGTCCAATAGCTTTTAAGGAAAACCAGTAGCAATTTCAGAAACTCAATCAGAGCTTTTGCAGAGCAAATGAATATAAAGAGATAAAATTCTCACAAGGAGAAATTTTTGTTGCTGCTGTTTCTTGAAAGAAAACTTTTTTTTTTCAATGAGCAGAAGAGATGGTTTGTACCACTTACCAGGCAAAGGGAAAGGTGCCTGAATGGAACATTTCAGACCATCAGAGTCCCTAAATGGCTTATGGAGGGTGACACCCTTTTATGGGGTTCCAGTTAAGTGGCTACAGGAAATCCTCCCACAGTGGTATTTAATAAATACATTCCCGTGGTAAAAAAAACTGTAAAACACAAAAAAAAAAAAAAGAGTTAAATATTTATTATATTCCAATCCTACTTTCACTTTTCCATCTTTTACATCCCACCCCTTTTTCTCTGGACCAAGTGCTGTCCAGCATTCTTGGACTGCACTTTCATTGTTTCACTTCTCAAAATCCAATGCATGTGTAACATCCATCACAGGGATTTTTTGGAATTTAAAAAACAGATTTAGTGTATAGATGATGGACAGACAGTGAAAAGCTGCTCTGTGTCTATGTAAAATACAGAAATCTATTGATTTAAAGCCCAAAATCGAGTGCTATGAGAAGAAAACCCATATAAAGCCTTAATAAACTACCTAGAGCTTTTGCAGCAATCTGAAAATAGTCATAGAGCATGAGAATATTTGTAGAGAACCAAAATTATTATTTTTTTACATGCAATTTGTTATTCTCACATTTATTTTCACTTCAGGGTGCTAGTGGGTGATATTCCAGGACATAAGAAATTAAAGATAATCCTAGAGTGATGGGCCTGGCAGCACTACTTGTCTCCATAGATTCCAAAGAAAATGTCACCATTTAATGGTAAAATTTCACCATTTAATGGCAAAGCCTTGACTTCGCAAAAACCTCAATTGTTTTTTGTATCAGTAGGATACAAAAGCATTCTAATGTAACAGTAGGAATGCTTCATAAAGATATTTTTGAAGGAGATAGATGATGTTCTCCAACAGCTGTGCTTCACCTTCATAGAACCTACTCCCTTTTCCCTTCAGAATGATGGGAATAATGGGAATTTTTTTTCACCTTTACTTGGATAAGGGATTTCTCTGAGACAGCCAGCTAAGGACAAACTCTACAGCAATACAGCACTTCTGGGAATAAAGCCAGCAGTCAAAACTAGAGCAAGGTTACAGCCACGCATTTGGTTTTCTCAGGAACTCAAGCTTTGCTATCTCTGCACTCTGACAGAGCCTGCTGCCCACAGATACTGGGGATAAGTTAGGCAAAGCTTAGATAGGGAGATGAGATCAGAACAGAGACAGGCTAATTGCAACATGTTTTTTTTTGGCAGCCCTGAATTTCAACTCTAATTATCTAGAAATATGGTTCCTGATGACCCTCTGGACATGCCCTTCCTCAGTCCAGCAGCTGCTAGACCTGCCCTTGGGGATTCTGTATCAACTCTGAGATTTCTTCTTCTGAAATCTGAGGTTTAAATCAGCCAGGGAAATAAGTCAAAGAAGAGAGAACACTTGATCTTTTTATTCACATCACTGTTACAGTAAATCCTTGCCCTCCCTTACAGTAGGTCTAAGTTAGCTAGATGTACAATTCTGAAACAAACATCTGGAAAGGCATAACAGACAGAATTCTACCTAATATGTTCTCATTTATCCTGGGGTTTTCACCATCAAAGATCAAATTTCTCAAACAGAAAGGAAATCATCTTGCATCAGCCAAATTTAAAGCCAACAATCAGATTGTATCTTTTCAAAAAGAGGGGACAGGACTTGGGAGTAAGTAATCTTCAGTTTTCTCTAAGCTCTTAAAAAAACTGTTGACAGACATCATGACGACAAACTCAACATGAGCCAGCAGTGTGCACTTGTAGCCAAGAAGGCCAACCAAATCCTGGGTTGCATCAAGAGGAGTGTGACCAGAAGGTCAAGAGAGGTGATTTTGCCCCACCCACCTACAGTGAGGGTGGTGAAACACTGGAAGAGGTTGCCCAGAGAGGTTGTGGACAAACCCTCTCTGGAGGTGTTTAAGGCCAGGCTGGACATGGCACTGAGCAGCCTGATCTAGTGGGAGGTGTTCCTTCCCTTGGCAGGGGGGTTTGAACTCGATCTTTAAGGTTCCTTCCAACCCAAACTATTCTATGATTCTATCCCTGAAAGACAAAACATGCATTTACCCAGGAAGAATGTAGTGTGGGTAAAAATGGGTCATCCAGGATGCCATTATTTCACTTTATTTCTTTAGTCAGATATATTTTGCCTGTAATTTTAAAAGCTCTTCTTCCAGTTCAATTGTTTTCTTCATTTTGCTATTTTCAGGCATAAGAAAGCTACTGTTACATCTATCCTTGTCATTTTTAGTAAATCAGTGAGGTCAAGCTTACTGCTAATCCTTTTGGAATTACACTTTGAAAGCAAGTTTTTCCAAGAAGAGAGAACCAATGCTTTTATTCCTGAAAAGAAAAGAAATGCAGATCAAATGTGCTCTTAAATACCCTTTTGGAGACACCTGTTCCAAGTTTGTTCTTATTTCTTCTCCTCTTTTCTCAGTGGTGTAACACTGGTTTGCTATCATCAGGTTTATCAGAATATCAAAATGTTTTGAATCAGTCTGAGAGCAAGTTAAATACTCTACTTCTGCTACTACCACCACACAGACAACAGTCAACCACATTATATTAATTCAGATATGTATTTTATATTAGATAGGCCTAGTGATATAATCTAAAACATTTTAGAAATTAGTACTAGACTGTGTTTTCACATCATTCTAGCCCTTATAACAAAAAATAACCAAACAAGCAAGGGCAATAAATTTACTCACTTTCCTTCAGCTGAACTCACAGGCCCCAGGGATATCCACCCTTCAGTGATCACATCCACCTTCAGAGGACTGGGCCTCAGAATTCAGATATTCTGGATTATAAAACTTAGAATATATGCATTTGGTTTGACATATGACTGTAGCAGCATAAGGTTTAGTAGATTTACCTTTTTAAACTATGGATTGTATTAACTGAGGGTCCCAACTATCATAAACACCGCAAGTGTCAAAACTAAATTGTTCCCTAGAGAGATTATGAAGAAGCTCCTTCCAAGAGGTTCATGTTTCTTCTTTAGTTTGTGAGAAATTTGGAACTGAGCAAGGAAAGGCTGCTCTTAATTCACTCACCTGAGCAGCAGGTACATCTTCAGAAGATTTCTTTCATTAGAGGAGAGAACATGATCTCATGGCAGTTGCATCCCAGCAGGAATAATCATATCTGAGTTTCCACTGCCTCAGTGGATTGCTATTCCTATATTAATTATTGTCTTTAAAAAGCAGAGATTATTAGGATTGGCACAAAGGCCTTGAGCTACAGTGTTTTAAGTGCTTTCGAACCAGAGCCAGGAGAACATATGTAGAAGAACAGGCTTCAAAGTATATAAGGGTACTGTTAAGGTCTTAGAAGTGGCAACACTGCATCAGAACTTAATAATTCATAAAGAAACATTTTTACCATCTGCTGAATGCTGAAGTGACACAGTTCAGCCAAACACAACAGAGAAGTCAGGTCAGTCACATGCAAAACATTTCTTTTTATATTTACATACAAGATGTGACACCACGAGAATGAGGTTACACTGGTTCCAGGAACTAAAAGCAGAAGTGAAAATATTTGAGAATTAAGGATTTTATTCTCATTGTTGGATTATTCAGGAAAAAAACCCCAAAAAGTCGAGAATGGTTCAATGGTGGGAAATCCTCTAAATCAAAGTGAAGTCAGTTCTACCGAGTTTATGTCCCTTAGGAGCTAAATGCTTTTTGGGATTTTCTCTAAGCAGGATAAATGCAAGCAAATGAATCAAAGCATTTTATTGTGTCTCACATCCAATGTTATTTCATAAAAATCTCAAGGTTGGGTTTTTTTTCAGTACATTTGAGAAGTGCACATTTTGGTGTTTTTTGGAACAAACCCAAGTTCCATTACTTTAATCCCTTTTAAACAACACACTGGTGGTGAACAGGTTTTTCTGTACTCAACACATCGTACCAGATCAACTGTGAAATAGTTTCATTTTCTCTAAGAAGTTACCAAATATCAAACTTCACAATCAAGCATTTTTTTTTCAACTGAAAGTGGGAGCAAAGTGGTTATGGAAAACTTTCAATCCCTTTTCCCTATCAGCCAGACAGCATAACTGAAAAACTAATGCATTTTTAAGGGTCTCTACACTAGGAAGACTGTATACACAGGAATCCACACTCTTCTTGTGTCTCAAATCTATTTGTGTTGCCTCCACAGCCCCCATACCAGAACTGACCACATATTTTCTGCTCCTTGTCGTAGTACCACTTGAGAACATAATCCTGACACTCTCCACTGTCTTGAACAAGGTCACATCCATCTGGAAAAGGCAAATAAGAGAAGATATATTCACTCTTCTAAGCATTGTAATCTCAGGGAAATGTAACACCCAGTGCAAACTGGTAGATTGGAAATAGCAGTTCATGTGTGTCCCCATAAGCAGCTGAAGCTACTGCTCACATCAGGGCTATGACCTTGAATCACAGGAAATATTTGATTTCTGAAGTATAAACAAGTAACATAAGCTACTAAATCACCTGTGCAACCACAGAGTTCATGCCCTGCCTAATAGGAGCACTGGTTCAAGATTTTACACATGCAGTCAGATGATAGGACACATTCCATCTGTGCTCAGCAAGTCTGACATGGATGAGGGATGACAGACAAATATTAGCTCTTAATTAAAGATTCAATATAAAAAATAGTTTTGTAAAAGCATTTGTCTTATCTCATCAAAGGTGGAGCATTCTCAGAACCATTTTTGAATGGAGTGGGATGGAAAACAAAAGGATGAAAGCTGTGGCCATGAGCTATCCCACCTAAAGCTATACAGATAACACTGTGTTGGGGTTTTTTGAGGGTTTTTTGGGGTTTTTTTTGCACATAAATTATCTCCAACAGCAGTATAAACTATGAAAACACTCAATAGTATCAAGAGTGTTGGTGACAAAGTATCTCACTATCAGCATCCCCTATCTATTGTGTCAAATAGCAAATCCACAAAGGAAAAGGCATCATTAGGACACTAAGAGAAAAACATTATCTTTTGATAGGATCTTGTTCTTCCTATAGGAACAGATTGTAGATATATTTAGATCCTTCATGTTGAACTCAGCTATCAATTAGAGCAACTCAGTAATTACAGTGCAATTTGGAGATTTAACATTATCTGTTTCAGTAAGGAGGATGAGGCCTTTATATTATTTTATTACAAAAAGTTACAAATCAAAGATAAGATCATAACAACACCTGCAGTGCTGCCTTTGAATGCAAACTCTGCTGTAAAGATCTGGACTGAATACAAACAGATTATTTTAGAAAACATAATCAAAAGAAATGCCTCATACTGCACAAATATTTAACTCACAATTTAGAGAACTAATAAAAGGTTTTCATATTCTAAAGTCATACCATAATCACTATAGGAAGCTCTAGCTTCTACTGTTGCCTCTAAATTTTCCTCATGCTCTTGTGGCTTTTCTCCTCCAGCTTCTTCCTCTGTAAAATATTCCTTCTCCTCATAATCATATCTAATTTCTGGCATTGTGTATATAGGTTCTGCAGTGGTCTCTCCAATATTCTCCAGGACTCTACTTTCAGTCCTTTCAACATCTTCTAAAACATGACCATAACCAGGTTCATCAGTTCCAGAACAAGGCATCCTTACAAGGAGGAAAAAAAAACCCAAGAGAACAAATGAAGTATTTAAGCACCACTATGATTTAAAAACATAAAACGCGTCTGGTTCATTCCTTCTGAAAAAAAAGGATCCTGCTTCTGGTAAAGCTACTTTGAATACTAATGCAAAGGGATAAATCTTATGTTGAGTTACACACTCAAAAATTTATTAGGCAGTTCCAAACCTTGCAGTCACAGACATTTGCTGCTGTGTGTCTCCCTGATCTAAGTTTTCACACTCCTCTTGAAGTTCAGGTGAAGGGTAACTATTCATTTCTTCTGTGGGAAAAGGACAGATATGTTATTAATGTTATTTTCTTGCTCTAATACATTATTTATCTTTCTATAAATTTCTACAAATTCCCTATCCATGCTTCTGATAAGGATTTAAAATCAGTGACAAATTACTTCTTGATATTCCCTTGTTCTTATATCAAAGCATCTAAGGATAGCCAATCTGCATGGATATGTTTTTAAAAGTGAATAATTTCTTTCTCTACAAGGGAGGAATAACTGAAAGCAGATATTAATGCCAAATCTGCTAAATTTACCTGCCCCAAAGACTAAATAGGCATAAAAAGCTCAGTAAGTCTTACTGCTAATGGTCAGAGAAGTGTAGGGCTGAATGAGGAATATAACTGTGCTCTTATAGCTGAAGAACAGTCTTTGTTCTTAGTGGAAGTGGAATATTAGCAGTCACATATTAAACCCAAACTTGAGGGAAAAAAACCCTAAAGATTTTTTGCATAAGTCATCATTAAAATAGAATATTTTCTCATCATTAGCACTTCCATTAGTGCCCAGCATCAGTAGCAAACTAAAGATGAAAGGTTGGTGAGGTAAATTATGACTAGAAACTCATATACCCTGGCTACCTTTTCCTCCACAGCATTTCTCTCTCTTTCCCTAATTTAAGCAAATGTCACTGAGTGCTACTTACCTTGCAGAAGGTTTAGAAATGCCCGGCTAAACCTCTGAGCATATCTCATCTCAGATGTTGAAACCCTGCTCAGTGCCACTAAGTGCTGCTCTGTGGGGGAACTTGACAGCTCCATCAGCTCATTGTCACTCACATCATTACCAAGAGCTAGAGTGAACAAGGTGAACCCTTGGCACTTGGCTCCAAGGGAAATTTCTCTCAGTTTCTCTCTATCCCATGGGCTTGCTTTGCTCCCAACTACTGTAAATATAACCCTGTGTTTTCTTTGCCTGGGGGCTTTAAAAAATACATTTTCAACTGTCCACTGGAGAGCAGAAGAAATGGCTGATGGCCCTTCCAGCTGGTGAACAGACTCTTGGATGTGTTTCTTCATCAAATCCGTAGTGTTGTATGTGACCAGATCAAACTCCAGGGCCACAGGAGTCTGGTTACTGTCAGGCAGGAAGCCTTTGGGAGCCTGCTGCACAAATGCCACTCTGATGCCTCCAGAGGATTCGTTTGGCTGTGAGGAAACAACAAACTGATCCAGCATGCTGCTCACAAAGTCTTTGCCTCTCTGAAACTCTTCCCTGCTGATTCTCCGAGAGCTGTCCATGATGTAGGTGATGTCCATATCCATCAGAACAGGGGGAGAAAAAGGCACTTCACAGTCGGTACTTGGTTTGCATTTATCTGGAGAGGAGAAGCCAATGGGTGGCAAACTATTATTCAGCAATACAACTAAAGCAATAGCTTCAGAAAAAAATAATAATCACACATTCCTATTCACAGAATCACAGAATGTCAGGGATCGGAGAGGACCTGGAAAGACCATCTAGTCCAATCCCCCTGCCAGAGCAAGAACACCCAGATCAGGTCACACAGCAAAGCACCCAGGTGGGGTTTGAATGTCTTCAGAGAAAGAGACCCCATACCCTCTCTCACCCTCCTTGAGAAAAAGTTTTTTCTCGTATTTCTGCATAAGTGCTCCATCGTGCACTGGTTGCACTTTGTCCTATAAATCACTTTAATTTTTCTAAATTTTCATTTTAAAAAAAATCAGTTGGGCAACTTTAAGTCTTCTTGTTCTAGTAAGGAACAACTGATGAGTCTTGCTGTTGCTGTACAAGGGTTTAAGATACCAGGGAAAAATATTTAAGCAAAAAATATTCATAAGGTGAAACCTGACAGATAAGAATTTTCTCAAGATAATTTCTTTGGTGAAAATCTAAACATTGCAAAGGACCCTGGAACAAACCCTATTTTTCATCTCAGACCATTGTTCAACTTTCTGAAATATCATAACTTAGTAGATTCTCATCCTATCAAATTGTAGAATTTACACTAAATGAGCCTGGTTCCCCAGAATGAGGATACTAAACCATCTAAAAAAGAAATTACAAACAGTAATTAATTTCACAGGACTGAGACAGTAAAAAAAACACCTTTTTGGAGTTTTGAGATTATAATTCCTGTCATCCAGGAAAGGGGAAATTCAACTTGTAACTTCTTGTGCCTAGTAGGTATTATAAAAATTCCCCAACATCAGCTGGCAAAATAAAAATCATTGGGATTTTTTTACTGAAGGAGTAAAAAGACCAATAAAACTTTGTAAAATGTCTTACCAAAGCAAAGAGTACAGTCTGTGATGCTCTTCAAACTTTCATCCTCCTGTCTTTCCCAAACAAACAATTGAAACCTTCTAGTATCATCAATCTATGTTTTAAAGCAGACACAAAAGTAACATTAAAAAGTGACATGTGAAATACAGATGTTTTATCTTTGTTCTCAGGGTCATTAATATTTATCCATTAAAAAATATCCCCAACGTGGTGGCTTCACTGCTATTGTAATATTCAACAGGGACAGAGAAGACTTTTTCAGCCGCCATACTTTCTTTTAAAAAATTTAAGACAATAGGTATGAACAGAAATTTGAGGACAAGATATTAAGATTAGGGGTTGCTTTTTCTGTTTTGTTTTGGGGGGTTTTTTTGTGCCAGTGAAAGGCTGTCACATCTTTTCTTAGTAAGGTGCTACACAGTAAATGGCAGGAGATCCTACCCCAGCTCTTTCAAGAGAAAACCCTTACACTGAAGATGCTCTCCCAGGAGAAAAAAATTCTAGCATTAGAAAATTCTAGCAATAGAACAACCTATATGTTGCCTGTGATAAGCTGAACAATCTTCCATAGTGGAAAGTTTGACTAAAAACAATGCTTGAGAAGCCCTGAAGAATCTCCACCCAAAACTCATTCAAAAGTGGTTGGATGGAAAATAACTCTTCTTTGTGGACAAAAATACATAAAAATGGGTCTGAAATATCATAATACTGCAGAAAATTAACCACAGTGAAGTTCTTCACTGTGAGGGTGGTGAGAAACTGGAAGAGGTTGCCCAAAGAGGTTGTGGATGCTCCCTCAATCCCTGGAGGTGTTTAAGGCCAGGCTGGATGAGGCATTGAGCAACATGGTGTCCCTGCCATAAGGAAGAGCCAGTTAGAGACTTTTTTTTGTGTTTCTCCCTACTAAGCAGATTTTTAAATCTTTCTACTCTGCAAACTGATTTATGGGATGCTGATATCTGTGTAAACACCAGATGTTATTCATAGGTATTTGGATCTGTAATCTGCTTATAGTAAGTAAACAAAATACTGATGCTTGCTCCTGTTTATCCTGCGGAGCAACCCAGTGAATAAACTACCAGCTTCTTTCTCATCTGTCAGCAAAATCTTTTTCACTCTGCCAAATTAATATTCAGACAGAGAAATATATGAATTGACTAATGGAACTTAGGCTGCACAAGAATAAATGTAACACAAAGATTAAAGGGCTGGCTTAGACGCTACTGGATCAGAACTTGGATTCCAAACTTTGTAACATTTAAGCAAACATAGAATCATAGAATGGTTTCAGTTGGAAGGGACCTTAAAGATCATAAAGTTACAACCCCCCTTGCCATAGTTTCCTCCTATTAGGATAGTTTTGAAAAAACAGCAGCTGGAAGGAATTTCATTATGAAGGAGTTAACACTGAGTACAAACAATAGAAAATTAAAAAGACAGAATCATAGAATAGTTTGGGTTGGAAGGGACCTTAAAGATCATTGAGTTCCAACCCTCCTGCCATAGGCAGGGACACCTCCCACTAGATCAGGCTGCTCAGTGCCCTGTCCAGCCTGGTCTTGAACACCTCCAGAGAGGTGGCATCCACAACCTCTCTGGGCAACCTCTTCCAGTGTTTCACCACCCTCACTGTAAAGAATTTCTTTCTTATGTCGAGTCTAAATCTACCCCCTTCCAATTTACATCCATTGTTTCTAGTCCTCCCATCCGATATCATATTAAAAATTCCTTTCCCTGCCTTTCTGTAGGACACCCTCAGGTCTTGATAAGTTACTCTGAGGTCCCCCCTGAGGCTTCTCTTCTCCAGGCTGAACAACCCCAACTCCTTCAGCCTGTCTTCATAGGGCCGTTGCTCCAGCCCTTTGATAACATGGAATCATCTTAAGAAACATTGAAGAAACTTCAAATTGTTTCTGTTTGGTACCTGTTAAGACAGAGTGTTTATTTTTGTTTACTAGGTTTTGATATTAGGTCATATTTTAAACTAGAAGTTATTAGTTTTTCTTGCACTGATGGCAATACAGCTGGGCTTCATTTTCTAGTCTACCTACTTACTGAGAAGGCACGTCTGACATTTGGCACTTCACTGAAGGCAATGACCACAGGAGTGATATCCAAGGCACTCAGTTCAAGCACAGCTGTGTTGATGGCAACACCATCCTGTGATGGACCATTGGCAAAAAAGACAGCAACTTTTCTTGTGAGGAGGCCCTGACGAACACGTTTGAAGACATTCCTTGAAACAAATCTCACAGCTGCCCCAATATTCCTCCTTCCAGTGGATCTCTCTAGTGGTATTCCCTGCACTGCTTGTACCAGCAGGTTAGTTTTTTGGAATTCTGAGAATCGGATGAGGTAGCGAGTGTTGGTATTGTAAGAAACAACAGACACACGTGCCCCTGTTGGGCAGTTGCTTTCACTGATCTTCATAGTCTTCAGCAAGAGCAGAACAATGCTTCTCATTCTTTCAAATGCAGCTGGAGTAACATCATTGGACATGTCAAAGGCAAACACCACTTCGGTTGGATAAACTGGACACGAGTCTGTGTATTGAAATTGAAAAAAAAGGAAAAAAAGAAAAAGAATCACAGAATCACAGAATCACAGAATGACCCGGGTTGGAAGGGACCCCAAGGATCATGTAACTCCAACCCCCCTGTCTAGCAGGGCCACAATCCCAGCACCATAATCCCAGTGTTTTTTTGACCATTGAAATCCAGGGGAGACATGAGCCCTCCCCCAACTGCATCTCTGCACAGCCCCACTGCTGCTGGCATTTGGCTTTGGCACAAGGTCATGGCTACAGCCAAAGTGAGCACTTGGCCCTTGTGGCAAACCTTAGCTGGGCCCTGCTTTCCCAGTACAGACTGGGTCCCCAGCAGGTGCAGCAGAGCCAGCATTTAGAGACAGCTGGTTCAAGGCTTTTATTAATAGTGTGACACTGTTTTTAAGAGCTCCATTTAGTGTGAGGTGAGGTTTTCCTCAACTGTTTTATAGCTTCTCTCTTGGCTACTCTCACCCCTCCCAAGCATGAGAACATTTCCATAGCTCACTTTTATCTTTTAATTCAACTCTAAGAAAGAATGAACATGCTTACCTGATGAGCAAGCTGGAATCAGAAGGTGGAGAGCAAATTATTTTGGATTCATATTCCTTAAAATAATGACATATACATTTGCTTTCACTAAAGAGCCTGAAAATCTCCAACAGCTGGCAGAATCTGTTCATGACAGACAACATTCCTCTTCCATAAAATACTTTAAATAATCCGATTTTACTGGATGAAAATTAAAGAAATTGTTTTGAGTTCTGCTGAGCATACAAGTCTGAGATAGAACAAACATTCCAAATCTAGAGGACAGATGATATACAAATATTACATTCTCTCTATTAACTCTGCAAAGATGGGTGGCATATTGCCAGAGAACTACTTTCATCTTAAACAAGGCAAAAAGACAACTTTGTACAGTTTTTCTAATTCATAGATAGGAAAAAACGAGCAAAAAGCATCAGCCTGTTTCATAGACCTGCTGAAAACTCACCACAGTTAACAACCACCAGTCACCATCAAACTGAAGCCACAGAACAAACTCTCAGTTTACTTGGATTCCAAAGAAAAATATTTCATTTGAGAATAGTGAATAGATGAAATCAGAGGTTAAAGAAATCCCTACTTACGGCAGTTTTTTCGTGTAAAATTCACAAGTTCACAAGGCAACAGAAGCAAAATAAAATAAAATTAAAAAAAATTTTAAACAAAAACCTTTCCAAGAATTAAGAGCAAATTCCAGATCATCCCAGACTGGGAATCTTACTATTGCTTTGAGGTGAATGTCATATCTCAGATCCTGAACTAACTCTTAATATAAAACCAGCATTCCATGTTCTAGTTCCTGTTTCAAATAGTATAGAGCTCTGCCCCTGCTGCAGAAACTAATGTTTTTTTCAGATGTGCCCTGTTGCAGTTTAATTATGCTCTGGAATATTAATCAACTAATTATCCATCACTTTTTATTTTGTATAATAATCTTACCTAGCAAGTTACTAGGTAAGGTAATTTCATAGTAGAACACATATTTTAAAAGCACCTCACACAGGAAGAATAAGGTCCACAAAGGAGCAAAGGACTCCCTTTGGATATAGGACACACCTGCAATAGTATCGTCTGCAGGAAGTTGCTCCTCCAAGGGTTAGATGAAAAATTTACTCATCATTTTACATGGGATTAGGATTCTGAAGAAAACCTGTCCTGCTATTCCCACTGAAAAGTGTTACTGAGGGAATGCTTTCCTTTTACAAGAGGGGGAAAAGTATCCTTAATCCTAAAATGGTGTTGAAAAATTAGGTGGATTAAGAAACAAGTAAAGGAATATGACTGGTTCAAGAGTCTGTAAAAGTTAGGACACAGCATTAATCCAAACTTGCAAAACAGAAGCATCCACTACACTCTAACAAGCATTTGGAAAGGGGATGCTTTTCTAACAGCTAATTGTGCCCCCTGCAGTCAGTTCTTACAAATAGCTGACAAAGAGTTCCATGCAGCGTGTAAGCAGCTCTAAGGGAATTACTTACTTCCATTAAAACGGTGCCCATTGGTCCCTTAGCACCCTGAAATAAATTAAACACAGGCTGAGAAAATTACATCCCCATTATGTATTTCCATCTATGAAGTCATAAATATCAAATACTGCGGAAGAAATTAAGCCCTGCATTGTATCTTTGTACAGGCAAGGCATAACTTTATAGATTTCCAGGCTGTTCAAGCATAGTGAGACATTATAAAATATTCCATTAACCTGCTTTAACCTGTTAGCAAGCTTAAGAGCATTGTAAAAGCGGGTTTTAAACATTACCATAGGTCCTGAAGGCCCTTGGTCCCCAGGATCTCCCAAGGAACCTGGTATGCCAGCATTTCCCTAAAAACAGAAATACAAGTTTTATTCATGATAATTTTCTACATAGATGTAGAATTTTAACAGAGAAAATATTGCAAGTTGGACCCTACATGTATATAGACTGCTACCCCTAAGAATTATTGGCCACAAACATCTCTACAGATTAGATCACAACAGAAGATCAGAGAAGCAACCAATTTCAAAAATTTTTTGAGGAAACACCCAAGGGATTTACTTGTAGAAATTGTCAGAGTTAATAGATTTATCCTTCTTACTCTTCTACCCCTAATTCCTTTGGGTCCTGCAGCTCCTGGAATGCCTGGGTCTCCATCTTCTCCCTAAAAATCAGTAAAATGCAGAAAGTCACAGGAAAAAAGACAGACAGAAAGTCAGAGAACACCTTATAAACAAAAACAATTTAAAACAAGACAAAGAAAGCAAACAAGACCTTTTTAACATACCTCTGGGCCAGGATATCCCATGAATCCAGATTCTCCCTAGCAAACCAAGAACAAAGACTTCATAGGTATCAAGAAGTTTGGGATCTGCTTGGTGTTTGATATCTTTAAATAGGAAAAAAATCAAAAATCACTCTTAGCATCCCACCCCATTCAAATCACAGTGACAAATGGTCCTGAATGACACAATTTTAGATTGACAACTTCTTCATCCACAGGAAGAGCATTTCTTTTGAATGGTCATGTTTGATTTGACACTGTGAGGTATCCTTACTCCAAGCACTCACCTTTGATCCTTTGCTTCCTTCAGGACCATAGGCATCTCTGCCATCCATTCCCTGTACAGGTAAAGATACCATGAGTTAGCTTTTAATAGAGGATTAGATTAAAATTCAATTCCATTTTGCAATTAAGACCACCCTGTATGATAAAAAGGTTGTTAGAATCAACAGAACAGCACAATTTGTTGTAACATGGTCTAAAAAAGAGAAGGAAACAGTGGCAAAATCTGTACAAAAAAAAAGGATAAAGGCCATAGTTCCTCTCTACTATGTACCCTACCTCTAAGATATTCTTTCTTTCTCTCCTAGAAAACCTGACAGGAAAGATACTCTCTCTAGGCCACAAGTAATCGTAAGGGAACTGACAATCAAACATGAAATAACTTTAATTGGATGAAATAGAGAAAATAGAAAATAATTAACCGCAGTGATTCAGATGGATGGGTACTGAATTACAAGGGCCCTGAATTTGGGCAGAAAGACTCACAGGCAGGCCTCTCTGTCCAGGGGATCCCATTGGGCCCTTCTCTCCAGGGTCACCAGGTTCACCCTGTTGAAATTGAAAAAGAGAAGGCATTAATTTGGCTTCTCCAGGTGAATTCTTCCTTTTGCAAGGTAAAATGTTCTGTTTGACTGAAGTACAAATATGTTTTATGGGCTACTTGATGCTGGTCAAAAGAATTCCATGATAGACCATGTTTCAAGGCAAGTTCCTTGGGATGCAACTGGAAAATGCTTGTCAAATCAGACTATGCTAACCATTCATCCAGTTAAACCCCAAAAGGTTTTCATCCAATAAAACTCCCATTGTTATAAAAATTACCAGCAAAAAAAAGAGTGTTCTCTGGAAAAACTTCTATTAATGGTAGCTGCCAAAGTATCTCTTGATAGCAGACAGTATTTCTCAGGCAGGTTGTCTGCACTGTGCTCTTAGTCGTCCTGCAATTTTTATTTTCTTCAATTCCTTTTTTTGGTTTCCACTCTCTAAATGAACTTCTTTCTGAAAAGATCCTCAATATTTAACAGCACAAAACCAGACTGAGAAAGAGGAATGTGCATAAATAAAATCCCTGTGTTCCTTCCCAGTTTGGACCTTCTGAAATCACTGTCACTGGATGTAATAAACCACTGAATCCTTCAAAAAGCCCAAAAAGCTTAGCTAACTGGTGTTATTTATGCCTTTGAGATACAGAAATGCAACAACACCCAAGATTTTTCTTTAATAAAGTACATCTTCTGTATCAAAACCCATTAATGAAAGCAAAGTAAGGGATAGCATTTATTTTAATTAAATGAACCATAACATGGACCACTCAGTTATACAAGCCTTTCAGTCTAACTTCCTGATAAATTAGTTCCCAGTACATTCATCCCTGTATAATACAACTCATAAGAGTCAAGGTTCCCTGAACTGGTTAGGAAACTGGAGGAAAAAGAAGTTAAAATAACCAACCATGCTTCATTGAATTGGGAAGTTCAGGTTGAATGGTAGGAAAGGTTCTTCACTCAGAGGTCACTGGAACAGGATCCCTAAAAAACCATTCGTAGCATCAAGCCTGTCAGTTCCAGGAGTGTCTGGATGATGCTTTTAGTCATATTTTTCAGTTCCAGATAGTCTTACAAGAATCAAGGAGTTGCAATTGATGATCCTTGTGGGTCCATTTCAACTTGAGATATTCTGTGGTCAACTGCTACATGTTTTCAATATATTGGACAGATTCTAGGACCCCTAAACTGCCATATTCCTACTGCATTTTGTGAGAATGCAGACCCCACTGAGAACCATGGTCACAACAGCAATTTAAAAACTTCTTAGTATAGTTGTGACACTTGTAAGATTACCTTGAATACATTACTTGCCTTCCCATGCAATCCCAAAACATTCTAAACATGTTCCTTAGGAACAGCACATTTGCTCATACTGCTTCAGGTAATTCTTGAATTAATGATGCTCTTAAGATTGTTATATTTAGGTAGCTTAAAAATCATTACCTTTGCTCCTCTTGCACCTAACTTCCCAACAGAGCCAGGAGAACCTGGGGGCCCCAAAGCAGCCTGCAATCAGAAGCATTAGTTAAAAGGATTCACTGTTACTTGCTTGAAATTATTGCAAAACCAGTGCCTTAGCAAAGTAACAGCCTTTTGAGCATCACAGTGAGCTTTACTGGTCAAACTATCATTCCAGTTATTTTCCTGGTTATTATGCAACTGCTTTAAAAGTCTCAAAATGTTATTAAGTATGAAATAAAGGTTATTTTCTATCCACATGGATACCTAGTGAATAGATGCATATGTGCACAACCAATATTAATTTACACACATACAAATGGCTAAGCACCAGCATCATTATATGACAGTATGATTCCAGAATAAAACCACTCAAATCAGCAGCATCACAAAGTGAAGATCCGCAGTCAGTGCTCAGTGATTAGTCTCATCACACCTTAGCATTAAAACTCAAAAGAATAAGGCCATACTTTCATAAAACCACTGACCATTATCTAAACTTTGCTCTCAACCTCACTGCACATCTAGGTTTCTACATTCTGATAGTCCTTCAGCTGCAGAATTGAGAGTGAAATCTAGAGCCAAGATATTTTCCTACAATCATGCAAAAGCTTGGTAATGCTTAAGTTCACCTCTTAGTCACTCACCTAAAGTTATTTTCAAGGCTCTTATTTTACTATTCGAGGCCATAAATCAGTTTTCTAAAGAATTATATCGAAAAATTTTCACTTTTGTCATTCTATATGTTTTCTTGAAACTCTTTACAGGAAAACATCAACAGTGGGAATGAAAAGGCCCAATGGGTACAGCAGGAATATTTATTATTTAGTAGTATTTAATAGTGATAGTATTTAATATTATTTAATATTATTTAAAGCTAACCAGAGGTCCTGGCATGCCTTGTGCTCCTGGAGGTCCTCTGATCCCTTGAGGTCCTCTTGGGCCCTAATGTAAGAAAATATAAAAAAAAAAAAGGAATCAGTGCAATGGCGGTAGCCTTTCAGTGAAAATTAGATTACTGCAACAATCAGAATCCAAGTGCCCTTTCACTGATCTTAATGTACAGGTGAAACCTGGTTGAAAACTTGCCACATTTAATTCCTCAGAGTCACACAGGACATCTAACACAGAAGATTGTTACTTATAAAATTCGATAATTGAAGCCAAAAAAAGGGATAACAAAAAGATGAAAACTCATAACTCATCTCCTCCATAGCTAACATAAAAATAATTCAGAAGTTTTGAGATACCTGTGGGCCTGGAAGACCAGAACCTCCTGTGTAACCTGCTTCCCCCAGGTCTCCTTGCTTACCCTGTCAGAAAAAAATGCAAACCAACAATCAAACTAAATAAATTATCACCTATCATATATGCACATCATCAAATACTAATTTAATATCTTTACAGAGGATGTTTTCAAGTCTTCAAGCTGCTTCAAATTACCATCGAAGAAAACTCAGTAAGGAGGTAACAGAGTTCAGCAGCTTTATTTGTTGTGCAGGGTGTGAGATGAACTTAAGAGCTTGCAGCTCAAGATGTCAGTCCTACCAATAATTTTGGTAATTATTTCACACCACAGCCTCAGCAACATTTCTGCATCACACTTGTCATTATCTGTGTCAGAGACCACAAGGAATCATAAAGCCAGGGCTACAAGGGGAGATACTCTTCAATCTTATCAATGGAAATCTATCCTAAGGGGGAACCACGACTTCACAATTCACCCTAGAATTAGATGTCTTGGTAACTCCCCATCTTTCACCCTGGCAAGTCAATTTTTACTTGATGAGGGGGAAAAAAAACCCTCCAAACCTTTTCCAGCTACCATTTATGTAAAGTTGCTCTCTAAGAATGAGTCAGTTTAGCTGACAGCCATGAGAAATATTTGCTGTCTGCTAGACTAAGTAAAATTACGATATTCCAGATCTCCTTTCACAGGAAAAATGATAAACATATTTCTGAAAAAAAAATCTCTGAAGAATACTACATTCAAAAGGATGTACTTTCACTCTCCACCACATGAATGAAAGATAAAAATAAACACAGAATATCATGGAGCAGCCTTATTTACAGCCACAAGACCAATACTGTAACATAGAACATCAGTCAGTAGTGATGCCAGGTTTGTATCAGCTATAAAAAAAACCCAAAAAGAAATAGATTTTCACAAACAATTCATTGACTGCAATGAAAATAGACAAATTTCTTAGGGACACTCTACTGGAATCCAAAAGCATCATGTGTGTATTCAGCAAAGGAGATAAAAATATGAAAGACTTGGATTTAAGCTATAGTAATGCAGCCTAAATACTCATTCCATCATCTTGAGTTACAGACTCTTTTCTATTTACATTCTCACTTTCCTTTTATTTTAATGAAAGCTCCTTCCCAACTCTAAACCCTTCAAGACAGAAGGACCTCTGATATGTCCACCTGACATCCACAGGGTTCCCTAGCTTGAAACAGACTTCTGATTATTAAACCCTTCTGTCTTGGATCACACTGAAATCCTCCCTTCAAGAGAACAAATGCTGAGGCTGGATGTGCAGCTGCAGGCAGACAGGTAGCAGTTGGCCACTCACCTTCATACCTGGAGGGCCTCTTCGACCTGCTGCACCCTGGGAAAGAATGACATGAGGGACTATATCCATTGTGTCACATGCAAAACAGCAGCTTATAATAAAATCCAATATACAATCAAATCAACTACAGTAAACACAGGTTGAAGGACAAAATGAGGGAAGAGTGGATTTAGAAATTCTTACACAAGCAAGACTTATTGTAATTAAAAAAGGTTATAGAGACTTAGGAGGTGCAGAGGGAAGGCATCTAAACAAAATCCTGGGAACATCTTCTCAGGCAGCTGCCTCTTGGCTCAAATAAATGGCACAAGAGCCCTTATGTCTCCCCCTCCAAGCTTTTGGTCTGCACTGCTCCCTGTTGCACACTGTTCAGCAGCACTACAGAAAGTTGCTGTTAAACCTCACATCACTACAAGTCTTCAGTATGTTTCTGCAGCTTGACTGAGAAATTGTCATTCCAGATTGCAGCATTAGCATGGTTTTGACAGACTAGAAGTGGCTTCATCAGTTTCAATCTCCAGTGCCTTAAAAAGAGCATCTCAGCTGCCAGAGAGGTCCTATAGAGGCTTGAACAGCCACAAGAAATTTGCATTTACAGAGAGAAAGAAGTGATAGATTTACCTGCAGTGAAATTACAATGCAAATAATGCTCATAAACAAAAGGTTGTATAGCATGAAATGCTTATGACTTCACATGGATTACAATTGAAATTAATGGAACAGCAAATTCCTAATTTTAGAGAAAACTATACACTTGTCAATCCACAAGTTACTATATTTGAAGACAGATGCATCCCACCATTAAAAAAAAAAAAATTACAAGACTTTTGTTTCCTCTCTCTACAGGATTTTTAAGTGTGGGATAAAAGGAAGAAGAGGTTTTTTCAATGGGAACTCCATTGTATCTTGTATCAGTTACTTCCATCCTGTATGGATTATTGTTCTTACATCTGGGCCAGCACCACCAGGCTCTCCTTGGAGTCCATGTGGTCCTGGGTCTCCCTGCAGAACAAAGAAATGAACAAACTTTAAAAATAATCTTTCTTTTTCTTGTAATTATACGTTCTTCTCTATGCATTTCTTCTTTGTTTCTTCTCCTAAGTAATTTCATTGTAATCAGTTGCATCCTCCTCAACGATGATTCATGTTTTCTGCAAACTGTTTACCATGAAAATTTACAAAACAGACAGGTCACGCTTGACTTGGATTCCAAATTCATCAGCTTAGTAACAGCTGATTCTTAAGAGAATGTTTGAAAAGGTTAGCTTTCAAAAGATCAACAAAACAATTCTTCAGAATTTTTCCACTGCTTCCAGCACACGCATGTCTACACATGTGCATGCAACCCTACTTGTTCACACTGAATCAAACTTCCAAAATAAGCAATCTTGCTCCCATGTTCCTATTTCATACTTAAAGCTTTCCTCCACCATCATTTATATACTGCTATCCAAATACTTATAATCTTTGCTTATTTTTTTCCAAAGTGCAATGCTAGAATGGGCTGTCCTTTTTTAAATATTTCTTTTCTTGCTCAAACACTTGTGAAAAAATTTGGGCATCACTAAACAAGCACACATCCCTGCTCTCAAAATTCCAGATACGAGTCAAGATAGAATTTATCCACCACCTTGAGGAAAGAGCAGTTCCCTAGTAACAATTACAGTCTATTCATACCAAATGCATTTTTAACAGCATCCTTACAACTTGTTACTAAAACCCACTCAGACTGATAATGTAGATTTGTGTCAGGACAATGTATATATACTAAATCCACATCATCTTGAAGCTGTGGATTATGAGAATGTTTCCAC
The DNA here is from genome assembly GCA_013400935.1 of Turnix velox. NCBI lineage: Eukaryota > Metazoa > Chordata > Aves > Charadriiformes > Turnicidae > Turnix > Turnix velox. The sequence goes on along the minus strand of VZTY01022541.1, from coordinate 116,522 downwards.
AGCCTTTATTATCTTTTTCAACTTCCTTTTTTTTTTTTTGTTACACTATAAAGCATTTCTCAAAGCTCAGAGTGTTGCAGACATATGCTAAAGGCAAAATACAAAATAATTTAGCTCCTGGACAGTCAATAGAATTTAACAATCATGCAAACCTGTAATAAACAACTAACTTACCTGCTGTGCTGAGTTTCCCTTTTCACCCTTAGGACCAGGAATATCATTGCTAGTCCCAGGATCACCCTGGAAAAGTTAATCAGAACACCTTCAGTGAACACACCTTCATTACTCTGATTATAGAGGCAGAATATGGGAAAAGGATTAATGAGATCTGGCATTGTAGCCAGTAAGAAACTGAGTTTTTAAATGAAGATGCTTGTAAGAACACTATACAGGAAGTTCTGCAAAACCCAAAACTTTCTTTACAAAGTAAAACCAACCAAGCAAATAAAACAACAGTGAAAGGAACAAGCAGGAGATCCAAGGCTTAAACATCTGCTTCCAAGCAACAGATCAAAATCCATCAAAATCCATCTACATCTAAAGAGTTCAAGACTCCTGAAATCATATTTCTTGCAGTGCACTGAAGCATCTAGAATTCTTAAAAACTCTACAAATCACACATATTTCGGGCAGCTCCACCACCAATTAGTGCAACCTAAGAAAAATGAAATAATATACTTACATGATCTCCTCTTAGACCAGATTCTCCTCGTTCTCCTGGTTCTCCTCTGGGGCCTTTTCTGCCCTAAATTTATAAAAAAGAACAAAAGGTATTTTGGTACATGTAGAATTAGTGTCTGTAGTAAAGGAAGACCAGATAAGAATGTTTATCTATCCTAAGTCAAAAGAGCTACACTGATTTACAACAGGAACCACCTCACATTAGGAGAAAAGGCAGCTATTAAATACATCCCACAGGCTTTAGAGACAGCAGTGCACTTTAGAAAAATGTTTCCATAAAATCTAAACATGACTATAAAGGATATTTTACCCGTCTTCCCATGTTGCCTTTCTCCCCAGGATGTCCAGCAGTTCCACGTTCACCCTAGATTCACAAAGAGGGAAGAAAGAAGAAAAAAAAACCCCAGTTATTCCTTCTCATAAATGTAGTTGCTGAATTTTGAGTGGCAGAATTCGACTCTTAAACAACAGAATTCCCATTTAGATTTAAAGCTGCTTCAAAGGCACAAAAATCAGTACTTTGAAACCAGAATTAGGTCTTTTAATTTTATGCAAGATTACCTGCTCTCCATCGGTGCCATCAAAGCCACTGTCACCATATTCACCCTGTAGTAAAAAGCAAAATAAAAACCCAATTACTATCAGTTCATTTGCCTCTTGGAGAAGGGAAAAAAGTGTTCATCCTTCTTTTGGAACTACATTTGGAAACTTGAATGGTTTCCCATGGCAAGTATGAATAAGTAATAATAGTAAACAGGAATTAATAATTCATATATTTCAATTAATTATAATTTTTAACCAATTAATAGTTAAGAACACTTAATACAAATTGTTACTAAAACCATAGATCTTCGTGATTTAAAATCCTCTTCCCCATCTTCTTCCCAACTGCAAATAGAGATATATTCTAAAATAGAGTTCCTAGTATCAGATATAAAGTGCTGATAACTTTTTAATTCTGGTGACCACCAGAACCACCATCATATATGTTTTTGTTGGGTTTTTTCTTTAATAATTTCCCACCATATGCAATGTATTGAAAACCTACAAAGAATAAAATAATAAATAATAAAATAATAAAAACTAATACAGAAGACTGATGTTAGGCTTGAGGACATGTAAAGAAAACTTCATTAGTGTCTCAGCAATGTGATGCCGCTACAGTCCTACTCAAACACACACTGACCTTCCCTTTTCCACCGTTTCACCAAATCACCATTTCACAGGCATTTATGGAAGGCATTTTCTCACAAAACATCCATCCCAACCTTAGGGATGCTGAAACACTAATTTCTTGTACGAAGGAAGAGAGATAAAAATGAAGGAATTAACTGTGATGCTTTAATTTGTATTAGGAAATGAAATTAGCAAAGACTATAATCCTGTCACAAATGAGAATCTCTTCAAGTATGCCATAAAATTCTGAACACTATGACTTTTATTCAAGTCTCAATTTTCCCCTCACTCTTTTCCTACCTCAGAAAACCTGAGACAAACTTCATAGAATTAAATATTCAGAGTTGCCTAATAGCTGGAGGCCTAATGAACTGCCTCAACCTTGCTAAGTAAGCAATACAGAATTGAACTTTAAAGTGCTGAAAGTTTCATATTTTTAGTTGAAATAAAATTAATGGATATACTGACTCAACATAATGAGGACATTCAGATATTAATTGGATTTCAGTAGGGTTTGTGTTCCTCACTGTACAATCCAACTTGGACAAAGTGAAATAATCAGCAAGCACTCTCCCTTTTCTATAATCTGATGTTTCAGGTATTTAAAAGGGGAAAAATTGCTGCAGGGAACTGAGTAGAAAATGAAAAAAAGAGAAGAAAAGCACATGGGAGGTTACTTTAAATAGAGCTGACGTATCAGAAGCACTCTCTTAACTTTCTCACATGAACAGCCTACTCAGGTTGGGAGCCCTAAAGAATCCTAAATCTTTTCTAGGAGTGGTTTTGTACTCAATACAACTTGAATTCCTTTTTAATTGCTCTAACTTGGTTACTAATATTTCCCTTTATAGATGACTCTCTTACCAGGTTTCATATTTTATTAATGAAATAAAATAAATATCTCTCTGATGAACAGGTATTTTTGAAAAGTTAAAGCAGTACCAGTGTATGTCTAAAACAGCAGAAGTCTGGTTATTAAAAAACTATCAATAATAATTCATTTTAAATGCCATCCCAATCTGCAATAAATATTAGTCACAACCTTCCCTCCCCTCCTCTCCTCTGCCTTTGTGTTCTGCCTCCTCAACATTTAGAGTATGAGATTCATCTGAGCAGAATTATCAAGTTGACAGATTATTAAAATAGCCAGTAACTAAGTTAGTCTCCTGGCAATTAGATTAAATCAACTATGATTGCAACCACGCTAAAAATATGATATAAGTAAGACTGCTGGTTTTATATAACGTGATACACGGCAGCTCACTTAAATCTATTCTTATAAAACCATGGCAAAAGTGCATTACATGCTCTGAAGTTTTTCACAGTTTTTCTTCCTTGCTGACATTTTCATCTTATGAGGTGACAGGAACTTAAAAGGAAGCAGAATATTGTTCTCAAAGAAAATCGATCACACATGAAAACACAAACCTGACTTCCTCTATAGCCTCTGGCCCCCTGAAATGAAAAATAAACAAAGATTAAGTCTGGTGGAAGAATTTGTATTGAGTTTGAGGAGCAGGGTACAATAGCTTGCTGTGCAGAAGCATGCAACTCAATATTTGTGGTCCTTACTATCAAATTTTCTACTGACCCTTATGGGATTGACCCCTTTCCTGTGGGAAGGCAGTGCACAGCCTTCATTTCATTTCCATTCTGTACAGCTTTATAGCTAAACCTAAGGTCAGACTGGAGCTGGTGGTGTAAAAGTCACAGGCAAGTTGCCAAATCAGCAATCTCTTTAGCCATTTGACCATGCTTTAGTAACACAACACAACTCTCAAAAGGAAACAGCAAAAATTGTCTGCTGTTCTTGCAGCTGGGTTTTGCTGTCCCTCCAAGCCTCAAGCAGTGACCTCAGCACATAAAACAGCTTTGTTGGAAATAAAATTAGGAAAGGCTTCAAAGCAACTTGCCTTATGGCCTCTGGCTCCTGGACATCCTCTATCTCCTTGAGACCCATTCAAACCAGCTGGACCTCTCTCCCCCTAAGAAACGAAACAGAATGTTCAAACTCATCCAGTGATGGCTATTGGGTAAGACACCATATAATATTAATCAAGACATAATTATATTACCATTCACTGAAGTAAAAACACTTAAATAATTGACTGTTCTCTTACATCTAGTATGAAAATTTCTGAGTTTCAACTGGTTCTCTCACAATCATGCCATGTTTTAGGCTGCATTAGCAATCTCACATTGAAATCTCTGTCCTGGTGGGTTTCTTTTTAACTGAATATTGAATGATTTTCTCTTGCCATTATCTCCAAAGACTCTGACCCCAGACTGTTAGAATGATTTTTTTTTTAATTGGAAAAAGAGAGCCACATCTCCCAGCAGAACCTCTTATAAATGCTGTCTAATAAAGTGACCATTGTCAAACAAAAAGAAAACACATCATTAACATAAGAGCTCCTGTACTGCCATGCAAAAGAGAAGACAAATATGAAAAGCCCAAGATGAGAAAAACAATGACCAATCTCTCTCTTTTCTCTAAAGAAAAGTCTCCCTCTAAACCAGCAAAAAGGAAACGAGGATGACAAGTTAGACACCTGTGGTACCACTGAATCAGACAAAAAACAGAAGCATTTTGGTCTGTCTGCAGTTATTTATTGTAAATAAATTGAGCTTTTGGCAAGAAAAATTTGAAAACTTAAAGTCACTTGTAGTTCTCACATGCAAGAGATGGGGAAAGTTTCTAAGAGAGTGAATGTGACTTCCTCTCATAGTTAGATATTAAGAAATGGAAAGCAAAGGGACCAGAAAATTCAGAAAGAAAACTTCTGTAATTCTCAGAAGGTCAAAAATAGAAATTTTATTTAATACACAAAATCAAATTTAAAGTTGTTTTCACTCCATCATTTCACAGAACTTTAAAGTGCTGAATCAAAATGCTGTACTGAAAAATTCAGGGAATTGCATTGCACTGTGGTCAAAGTGTTTCTCCTTCTAAATACTCCTCAGGGTGTGAATCCTAATTCCTGCTTTTATCGTGCCATTCATATCTGTGAAAAGATGTGAAAATAGTTCTATTCCTGAGTAGGAAATATTTTTAAGTCAATCTGCTCATAGAGAATTTATTGTTCAAAACTTAAGGCCATGTGAAAATCCAGGGGAAACTGCTCCAGTTTCTGTGGAAATAGCCATGATTTCCACGGAAATTGTAAAACCACCATCACAGTGCACATTCTTGAGAATCCCTGATGACAGCTGCTCTTCTCCACTACTTCTTTTTTCTGAGTAGAAAGTAGGTTTGTACCAGGCTGCCTCAATTAAAGGCAAATTCAGGCCAACCAATCTACTGTGAGAAATGGAATTTCTCCAATGTGAATTTTACAGCTATGTACAGAGAGAAATCTTCCAGTTCTTGCCTGTAGTTAGGAATAATAATGAGTGTAGGAGAGGCTGTTGTGTGATTCTCTCTAATTGATTATTCTTCTACCAAAAACTTTGTAGGAAGGAATAATGTTTACTTACAATTCCACCTTCCTCACCAGGATGGCCAGGAGATCCTCCATACCCCATACTTCCCTGAAAATCAGAAATTTGAAAGATAATTTACACTGTGCTCCATGCACATTGGGCAAATTTCTATCATATTACTCTGCATATGAAGATAGAAAACATTTATTGAAAATTAGATCCCACTAAAAAAAATACTGTGAAGGAGTACTGACTTTTACAAGAAGAAAACAGAAGAGGATATTTGCAATAAGCAGAGGATAACAAAAGGATAAGGCTCTCATAAAGTGAATGAGGATTATTTTCCACTCTAAGCTTGTTGCTGCAAGTTTCTCTTTCACAATGCCTAATAACCTTCTTGGTTAAAAAGAAAAAAATTTCAAATCCCTCTCCATTTTCTGCTGAATTGGGGAAGGAGAGGGCTTAGTGCTTTTCTATGTACAAATTGCCTTCACTACAGAAATACTTTTGTAATAGGGATATGCAGCAGAGAAATTATCACATCTCATGTTTCTCCTTTATCTGTCCTAACAGCAAAATTCAGGGCATGCACATTCATGCTCTGAAATATATACTTTTTGAAATAAAGCAATTCTTAAGCAATGGCTTAAGTAATGGCTATGTGAGGTCTCCTACCTTCCTTCCAGGACTTCCCTGGCCACCACGATCACCATTTTCTCCAAGGCATTTACAAAGAACCTCACAGCATTTCCTTTCTGCAATGGTATCCTGAAAAATAGCAAAATCAACTCAATTATATACATATATTAATCATAAAACAAAGATGGATTTCCCTCCTTTTTACTTAGACTTACAAGATTTCTCTTCAGGATGTCTGCAATCTCTGCAAACCCAACACTCAGAGGTTCATTGTAGCCAAACCCTCTGCCAAATTCTATTTCCCGAAGTTCAGTCAAATTCTGTGAATTGTCCAAGCCAACTACTAGAAATGCATCAAGACCTTCAATATAAGCATTAAATATCAACATTTAAGCATTTAATATTTTTAATTAATCTTTTATAAGCATTTAATATCAAGATTTAAATAAGTGTATGCCTAAACTATATTATTTAACCACTAACATAATTTTGAATAACAGCAGTGCTCCAAAAGACTTACATTTAATGGCTTCTACACATTATGTTAAAATCAATCAACACATTGAGAACAATGTATAAAAGCCTAGACCAGTAATTTTACAACTAAATTCTCTCCTCTGTTGTTAGAAAAAATTTTCTTCTGGAGAAGTCAGACTGGGTCTAACCTCTGGTGTTGCACTCAGTGAATGGAGCTGCCCTGAACTGCTTCAGCTGCTTGAGCAGGTCTCCAAAAACCAGAACTACCCCAGACCTTCTACACCCTTAGGCATGTTTCTGGCATGTTCTACCAGACAACTCATCATGCACACAGCGGGTGACTCCCAAGGATTTTACCCCTCTACTGGGCTCTAGCGAGGCCCCATCTGGAGTTACTGTGTCCAGTTCTGGAGCCTTCAACATAAGAAGGACACTGAGCTGTTGAAGCATGTCCAGAGGAGGCCACAAAGAAGATCAAAGGACTGGAGCAACTTCTTTATGAAAATAGGCTGAAGGAGTTGGGGTTGTTCAACTTGGTGAAGAGANGTAGTGGGAAGTGTCCCTTCCTATGCAGATGATCTTTAAGGTCCCTTCCAGCTCAAACTATTCTGATTCTATAAGGAGACATAATGTGACATGGAAAAGCTGCAGTGGGGGAGCAACACATTTGGCCATTGGTAGTAGGAGGCTGGTTATGTCCTCTGGTTATGTAGAAGTATCTGGTTATTATTCATCCTCTCTGTGGAACTGTGAAATCCCCAAACCACCCTTATGGTTTGTCCCAAGACAAAACAGCAACTCAATGGGTTCAATAGTTAAAACAAACCAGAGCCTCAGGTGGCTTGTTTCCCTCCGTGGGGGCTCTGTATTACCTCTAAAGCGAAGTGAGTCAGATGCTCTTCTAAGATCTTCCAGTGAATCATCCAGCCCATCTGAAAATGCCAAAAGAACCTGTCAGGAAAGGGAGCAATGACAAGTTAATTGAGAAGAGGCTACATTTTTTGTAGCCTATCACATTTTTTGTGATAGATACTATCACAAAGGAATATTAATAATCTTGGAAAGTGCTGAGATATGCAGCATATTTACTTCTAGTAATAATGCAGAAGTAGAAAGCAGTCTATCCTAACTCTGATCTTCAGCAGCGATCTAACATAACTGGCAATCTGGAGGGGAAAAAACCCCCAGCTTTTACTTGTACATCAAAATGTTCTCTCTGCTGAGGGCCAAAAGTATCAAAATTGTATGTTCCCTGTTAAGAATAAAATGACATTTTATGAAATATTTATACAAAAATAGTATTAAATATTCACCAAATAGCAACATAAACTGCTAAACCATACCTATGCAAATGCTGTGAAAAAAAATAGGATCCTACCTTTCATCTAAATACGGGGAATCCATAACAATGTGGCTTTTGCACTCCACATCAGATTAAAAATAACATCTTATAAATGTTAAAATAGGATTCATATAGGAAATATTTGGGGTTTTTCAAGGGCTATCTTGTCCTTCCTCAGCAGGAAGGTCTTCCTGCATAGAGGCTCAGTAAGTGACAATATTCAAACAACTACTACAGGACACACTCAGAGCTTTATTAAGAATAAACTGTCAGGGCAATGATCCCAAACCAGGGCAATTAGATCTACCTTACTTCCACCTAAGTGGTAAGAATCCCCATTCACTTCAGAGAAGATCAGATTAAGCCTTATTCCTCTTCCTTCAAACTGCATGAAAAGTTAACCACAAACTTCTGTGAATAAGTTCTCTTGGATGATGTTTTCTGTGACTTCTGCACTGTGATGTCACTATTCTGGACAAAGATTCAGGATTTAGGTTTCTGAAAGAGAATTGCTCCTACTACTCGAAGTATAAAGACCTTCTATGGTAGACAAAAAGTGGTTTTCTGNCTTCTGTGAATAAGTTCTCTTGGATGATGTTTTCTGTGACTTCTGCATAAAGCTGTCACTATTCTGGACAAAGATTCAGGATTTAGGTTTCTGAAAGAGAATTGCTCCTACTACTCGAAGTCTACTACTCGAAGTTGGTAGACAAAAAGTGGTTTTCTGCTTAGATACTCATGATCACATGTATTAACCCAAATGTTCTTTGTATCATCTCACTGCAGGAATATCTAGGGAATTGGAACTGATATAAACAGTTACAGAAGGATGAATGAGAGAATAGAAGGTTTTATTCAAACCTAAAACAAAACTTTGTTACCATGAGGGTGACTGGCAGAGTTGCCTAGGGAGGTTGTGGAGTCTCCATTCTTGGAGACACCCAAAAGCCATCTGGCCATGACCTTGCTCTAGTTGATCCTCTTTAGGCAGGGTAGCTAGACAAGAGAACTTCCAGAAGTTTCTTCCAACTTAAAGAATTCTGTTTATTGTATTCACTAATTCCTGAACTACCCTTTTGTCTCCTTAATAGTACTCAGCATCAGAGTCTATAAACATCAAAACTGGACAATTTTTCCAGTGTGTATGTTCACAACATCAAGTTACCTTAATGTTAGCAGAGGTCATGTTAAAGAACTTCTCCTCAAATGCCTGTAAGAAGTCTGAATTCAGGTAGGTGTCCACAGTGGTCTGTGTATCTAAGAACCTCTGGATGGTCTCTTCGTTATATTCCTCAAAATCAGAGTCAAAGACAAATTCTTTGGTCTGTGTCAATACCTCGAACTTGAATTTAATGTTGTCTGGAGAACCAGCACTACAACTGGCATTTGGCAGTGATTTCATCTGGAGTAAAAGCCTGGGGAGAAATGCTTGCAATTTCTGTTTCAAAAGCACAGTGGATGCTGGCTGCACACGTCTTGAAATATCAATTGCTACAGCAAGATCTATGTCACAATCTGAAAAAAACCCAGAAAAAACAAGAAACTATAAATCTACACTGTTTCTGATCTTGTAGTTATGAAAATCATGACAGTGGAACAAAATTCAGTATGGTAGAATTAAAATCAGAAGTCACAATCAGTGAGATAGGTTCTCCAAAAACATAAAATACCATCAAGCTACCAGTTTCAGTGGGACTAGGTGAACTTGCAGATCCTAAGGATTACGTTACTAAACCCAAACTGCTTAACAGTTCAACTGTTAAATGTCCCCAAAGGGCTTAATCCTACAACTGCTTCCATATGCTTTGCTACCAGCTGAGAACATGCAGAACATACTCCAGTTGTAATGGGAAGCTTGATGGTTGACTGTGCTTTATCACTTCGTCACATGATTAAACAATCTTGCAAATGTAGAACAAAATGCCAAAGAAACAGGCATTATTGCCTACACACAATGCCATATACCCACTGTAACAGCTGCCATAAGCTGAGGGCTACCTCAATTGTGGAATTGCTTGCATAGCTCCTGATAATAACAGCAAGTACTGTGATGTAGTTAATAACTTAAGAGAAATATATGCACTGTTGAGATCAGAGTTCATCAGAATTTCCCTTAACCTCTTTCTCTAAACAAGCTTGCCTGTATATTTACAAAAGTTTAGTACTGTATTTTCTGTTCTCTGGCCACAAAACACCAGGAGGTGCTACTGCATCAGCCACGGTCATGCTGCTCCATGGTAATGCATCGCATTTCCATTGTGAGCCCTCTCTCTGCTTTCAAGAGTTGGGAGGGAATGGAACAGAGCAAACAGGAAGCATGATCCAACACATGTAAAACATCAGGAGCTTTAAGAAGGACAGTCAGAGTCTCTGCAAGGATGGGTATAGAGAGAAGAGCTCCAGGACTGTCTCTTCTGCTACCTCTAATCAATGCCATCCACTTACACCACAATAGGTCCCCCTCATCTTCAGCAGAGGAAGAACTCAGCTTTTTGGCTTGCCATTTTCCACCTCCTCAGCAGAGTACCCACCTACTATCACTATAACGTTCTATGAGACTCTTTTGACTCTCTGCACTACTCAGCACATTCTTTGTCCACAGAAGTAACAACTTCCATCTTGTATAAATACTAAAATCAAGTATCTCCACACTAGAAGGGCACGAATGAAACAGTTATTTCCTCCAGCCAACCATCACGTAGAGAATGTTCTACAACTGTACATAGAACATTTTCACAAGCAGGTGTTAGACTTGACTAGGAAGGTGAAAATGCTAGACATAAGACTTCTCTTGCTTTGGGTGGTGTTACAATTTTCTTCATTGCTTTTGCAAATGTGTCATCTCAGCATGCAAGAACAAAAAAGCCAAGTTTTATCAAGCTGTTGCATTCAATTCTGCATTTTTTAAGGTTAACATAGCTTAAATACATGTTTCATAAAGACCTAAAACATTATCTCTACTTACAGAAAGAATAAACTATCATCAATTCTTCACCTCTGGCATTAGTTACAAATGGAAAAAAGGAATCCTGCTATCAAATAGAATAATTTCTTTAGTGAATTACCAGTCTGTTGTGTATCTGTAGAGCAGAAGGCGGAAACAAAGAGGAAAACCAGGAGTGGTTTCCAGTCATCCATTTTGAAAACCTCCCTATAAAAAAAAAAGACAATAAGAAATACAGAACATCATTTTCTCAGAAAGGAGGAAATGGTTAAGAGCATTTTATTACCAATATGGATGCTTTCTAGATATATGCAATTCAAAGAGGCACTTCAAATTCCTATTTTCTTCTCTCAGCTTTTAAAATGCAGGCTTTGTACACAGAGCTGTTGAGAGTCTGATGCTGGTGTACTCCATACAACCAAAATTAACTGTCTGATGCTCTGATTTCACAATCTTTGTGCTTTGTTCTGATTCACACAGCTACATTCACCAAAATTCACCTAAAAGCAAAATCTTCACAGTGGGAGTTATGCTTCTAAGATTCCTCTCTAGCCTTGAAATTCCCCACCCACACATCCATTCAAAAGAAAAAAAAATCTGTGCTGGTAGCAGTATACAATACACATATAAAGAATAGCATTTATTTATAAATTAAAGATGCCAGTAATGAAGACACTTGCCATGTATAAGTGCCACAACTCAATGTTGTGCGAAATAGGACTGAAAATCTCTCAACAAGGAGGAACAAAATTAAGCCAGGCTGAGCTTAGGCACATTAAACAAATCAGAACAAAACAGTCTTGTTTTGGTCTAATTCTTTCAATTCTACAATACATGTACTCTAAATAGCTTAAAGAATAAAAAGAAATCATGAACAAGAGCCTCGGAGTCCAAGCATGCAAAAAAAAGATGAATATTAAAACATTTCATAGGCTGTTTTTCTTTGGAGATGCTTTCTCAAAATATAAGATCTGCAAAGACAACTTGGTGGAAAGACTACAGCTGGTCTAACATCATAGTACAGGGTTCAGTTCCAGGTTCTTAGGGTAATAGTATGTAATATTACCCTACGTTTTGTAAATAACAAAAAGCAATGAATAGAAATCATCTGCTTGACTCTATATTCTATCCTCAGGCAATAGCAAAACTGCATTCCCAAGTATGACCACACCAAATCCCACTGAAGCTCTTGAAGGCTCTCAGGACCTTCTCCTGAGGAAAGAAAAAAAAGTCATGTTTCCTGTATTTCAAGATACTTATCCCATACAGCCACTCTTTGACTTTTATTAGTACTGCATTAAAACAGAATATTCCAGATGTAACCGAGGTCCTTGTGCAACAAGAAGGATTTCAGATACCATGTGGTCCTTAAAAATGCTGGGGTTTGTTCATTGAGGAAAGCTTCTTTATGCCCCTGCATTTAATTTTTCTTCAATAAGCCCTTATAAGAGGAACTGTAGTAAGTCACATACAAAACCATAGCAAATAAAAACATTTCACAATTATCTTATATGGCATCTTCACAATTAATTTCAATCTTGGATTTAATGAATTTTTCTGTATATATCCCTGATAGTTACTGAACCTCTTCAGAGTTGTCCTCGATCACTCTGACAGTGATTTGATCTATTTTCACTACTACTCCTCATGCCATCAGCCTTCTTTTTTAGAAATTAATTATCTAAAAAGTTATACTGAGACACAATTAAATATTTTAATGGCATCCAAAATAAAAGTAATAATGATTACTAGCTTTCATCATGACATTCATGTTTGTTTAAATACACAAGTACATTGCAATTTAAAGGTATGTGGAGACTAATATTTCTGCTTTTACAATTTTTTTTTTGCCTTATATTCACAAATGAAATTCAAATAATTCACTATAAACTGTATGAAGAGAGACAGTTTATTCTTCATGATTTGCTAAGGTGAACAGAAAGAAGTAATTTAGTGAGAAATTCATGTCATGCAGCTCACAGATATTATGGACCAAACTTAAATAAACTAAGAAACATGCAGTGCCATAAAGCATCACCAATTCTGAATGTTAAGCTAGCAATATGTCAATCCCAAAACTTAACTGAACATAAAACAGTATGTACAAGGTTTCAGCATCAGCAACTTAAAGATGCCTATCTGTAGTCTTTTATAAAAATAAATATAGGCATTATCTATGCAAGATGCTAAGAGAGCAGTTCTCAAAAATGTAAGAGTTCTTTCCATCTGCTTTTACTTTCAGGAGACAACAGCAGCAAAATTACTAAAACTCCTTAGAAAACTGTATAAAATAAAACATACATTAAAGCTTGTTTTACTGTCAGTATTTTTCCTTATTAGTTCCCAGAGACACATCACTATATATACAATAAACCTAAAAGGAAGAAAAATATCTATAGTACTCTGGAATTCTTCAAGTACCTCTGTTTTTTAATTTTTTATCAACTTGTGTCACAATTTTGTCTTCAGCTGCTTCAATGTTTAACACAGGCAAAAGAAAATAATTCTCTAGATGTTTGCTGCCACAACAAAACTTGTGGTAAAATGTTATACACTCCTTCAGCTCACTGTCAGGAGATATTGAGACAATGTTTGACAAATAATTTATAATCATGATACAGGCAGGATGTCCCTGCACGCTCTGGTTTGGGGACTTTTTCCCTCTTCTATTTGTATATACTAAGAGAAGGAACACAATCTTCCTTGTGACAACTTCAAATCCCATCTCTACCAATGCAAATGAATACAATTGTGTAGCTTTCTCCTACCTACTGAAGTACTCCAGTTATATTTCCCCAGCTTTTACTTGCTGATTTCATTCCTTATGAAGTCTTTGCAAAAAGCCCAAGTCCTGGAGTGCAGCAGCTTCAGCTCATATGCCCCAGTTAGTCGCCTCGTCCACTGCTACCTCCTCTTCTCTCACTATGATAAATTTAACGGCATCTGTAGAACATCTTGGTTTAACCAAAAAGTAAAACCAGGAGAAATCCACCCCATCCTCCCACCTCACCACACTCCTCCTACATCCTCATATTGAAATTTCACCACTGAGACATACTAACACCAGAAGAAAGACAAATGTTGCTGTAAAAACGATGAGAAAACGTTTTCCAGGAGACAACTCTTTCTGTAAATGAAGAAATCTTTTAATCAGTTATCTCCTCTCCGCAGGCATCGTTTTTCCTTCCAGCACTTTATTTTATTTTTGTGCTTTACTTGCCACAGGTTTCTCAAAGGAAAGAAGAGCTTCCTGATAATTCCAGGTACAGCTACAATGGCCAGGTACTGATTCGAGCAAGGAGATACTGGGTGACTTACCTGATTTAGGAAGTCAATGTGATAATCACAAGTTTCAAGATGTTCCAAACAGTGGTTTCATTTAGAAGGGCAAGCAGCCACAACAGGAAAGGATGTGGCTGTATGAATAGATACACCCCCACATAGAGACACATGTACATACAAGCACACAACCAGCCCACCCATTCTTAAAAGGAAAAACTTAAAATTTTAAAAGCCATTTCACCTACTGCTTGAATTGGTGTCTGCCTCCTTTTGTGCTAGTGGAATGAATGTTTACTCTGACTTGATTTTACAGAATCAAAATATATAGTGATTTTCCATTTCAGTATTTAGCGTATCATCCATTTTTCTTTTCTGAGTAAAGAAATGCTTATTAATTAGTATTTTATTATGCTGCAACCCTTATTCATTATCATTCATACTTGTATACATCCTGCCCACACAAACAGCACAAACGATACATGTGAACCAACTTATTTTCCCCTCAAGAAACAAATCGGGCTGAACTTTACCATTCCACTTACACATACATACATGTGTATGTGTATATTTACAGCATGGAGGGTTTGCCTCCTATTAAAGGATTTTTAAAAGGGAATAAAGGAGATCAAAATTGTTCCCTGGTAGAAGCAATTTTCCCCAAAATCAGTAAGTCCTTATGGAGTAGAATCCGTATACATGCATCCATTGTTGTACTTTTTCCCTTTTAGTCCTAGCTTCAGACCTATTTCTCAACAGACATACAGTTCCAGGTCAGTACCAAAGAAGTATTATGGCATTACTAAGTCTGTTTGTGTGTAGAACAGAATAATACAAAGGTGACCAATAAAAAGCAATGAGGCAGGAAACCAAACCCATTTGACAGGTCTTGTAAAATGGGGCACCTAAACCTGGAGGATGATACGAGTAATTTGTTATATCCTCATCAGTCCGTTCGACTGGAAAGTAGATAAATGTGAAGAGCAGAAAGGCTAAGAATATCAGCTTTACCCATATGTGCTTCACTGACTCACTTAGTAAAGGATATTAAGTGAACTAAACACAAACATTTCATTCATGAAAGCAGCTTCTCAAAGACAAAAGTGCTTAACAAAACCAGCAGATGTGACTCTCCTGCTCCCAAGAATATTGAGTGGGGAAAGCATCCTATACACAGGAGTAAGTACTCAAATCCAGTCTCATCTGGAACACATTACTTTCATAAAAAGTCTTGCTTTAGAATACAAATAGTGTAAGTCACTGCATGCTGAATTACCACAAAGTGGGGAATTAAAAATTAAGGGCAATAACTTACAAATAAATGCTACAGAAGTTTTGATTAGCCACAAACATATGCTAAATGTACTTTCAAAATAGGACTCTAATGAACTGATCTTACAGGTGGTATGAAGGTTCTTGCTTCATAAAAGTTTTATGTAAGAAAATAATAACCCGGTAATACTCATTGTATGTAAAAACTTTTGTTAATATCATTTGGCTGAAATAACTTAATTGCCCTCTCTTTTCTAGTGATGAAAATCATGCCATTTTACCAGGATCTTTTACTACTTTACCATTTTACCACTTTTGATGTCAGCAAACATGAAGCAAGAAGAATGAAGGCTTTTGCTTGTGAATATGTTCACAAGATCTGCCCTGAAAACAGACAGAAAATCTGTCAATTTGTAGCTGCAGATGAGAGGTTCATCTCCTCTTTCCTGCCAGTTCCAAGCTAATAATTGCTTATAACTAGACTTTTACAGCAATAAAATTTAAACCAAACTTTCACTAGAATGCAAAAAAATATACATCCTGTAGTAAGAAATAAAGTAAGCAAGACACCCTTCATTCTAATATCTTCTCTAAAACTTTCCAGTGTTTCTCATTGCTATAGCTCTTAGAAAACTGAAGAAGCTACAGCACCTCTTCTTCTGTCTTTCCTTATTACAAACTATACAAATGACCATATTGTCATAATGAGTTCAGAGCTCATCATGCCTTGTGAAATGAAACATTTCTGTAATGCCAAAGAAGCAGAGATTTCAGTCCAACATTACATACATTCTGAAATATCCTAATATTATTATTAAATGCATATTTGACTTTGAATCATTTGGAATATATTTTTTTTTATCCAAAGGCACTTCACCTGTTCACTGAAATGAACAGGATTTGACTGAATGAAGAATTATGTAAATGATTGCATGCAGGCAAATCAGAACTGAATAGTTTCATGGCCATCATCATTACAACAACAGCTGATCAAAGCCATGAAAATTAAACAGCATGTTTTATAAATTGCCATACTGTGAGAACAAACCAATGTGAATGTTAGAAGTGTGAAAAACTGACACTTCCCCAGGTCTCTAGAGAACTTAGGTGATTAGGAAACACTTCCTGTGGCATACCATACACCTGATACAAAGTCACCACTCACTAGATGTAATAGTTAATACTTAGGCAAGCATCCATTAATTACCCTCAGAAACAGTATTGCTATATTATAACTCTTAGCTGGGTAAACCAGTTTTGCAAGGAGCAAAGGAACTTTAAAACATGGCTTCACACTAAAACGAAGAGACATAATTTAGAATTTCTCCGTGAAGGGAAATAACCCACTGATTTCTCCAAAATACTACAACATCCAAAAGATGTTAAGTTATATCACACTTGCAAAATAAGGGTACTTTATGCTTCATTTTAGAGAGGGAACCTAAGGGACAAAGTTATTAAGAACAAAAATATTTGCTAATATGGAGTACTCAGCTTTAGATGTGGCATTCCAGAGTTTCTAGCACTCTTACTGATCTGTTAAAGTTAAAAGAAATAAGACTCCAGCACAATAAATAAATTCTGGCATGCAGAGAAAAAAAGAAATAAAACAAACCCCCAAAACACACAATTAGAGAATTTGGCCTCTATAGCACCATCTACAAAAAGAATCCTCTGTTTCTTTAGACCACACAATTAGGCAAGCATCATATAGCATCCCTGTTTTTTTCCCTGAGAGCTACTAAGATTTCTTGGCCAATGTCTCAGTTCAAAAGTACCATATGTCCTTAGATATTTGCTGATTGTAATTCTTACATGAGCAATTATACTCCTACATTCTGATTTTTGCTTGTAGTCTCAGTTCAGGTACAAAAGGACTTCTAAATAAATGCTTTTACTTCACCTGCTGTCAAGAAAGCTAATAAAAAAGTGGAATCTTACAGACTGTATTGCCCAATACCCTACATACAGATAATTCAATTGCAGTTCAGTTCCTTTTTAAAGCACATTCATTACTTCCAAACTCTGAAAGCAAAGCTCTTGGGATTCTCTGAAAATTAAGTATGGAAATGGGTCTGGGTACCACCTGGTTCATAGCTCTTTAATGAAAGAGAAACACCAGCAACTACATACCCAAATATACCTGGAGTTGTTCTTGGTAAGAAAAACATTTGTACATGCTGGATATCAACTCATCAACTAATCAAATTCACATCACCATTTCAGAGATAAGGATGTTGTGAAGAACAGTATCAAATGCTTTGTTGTTCTTTCTCACATCCCTAGCTCAGCTCCAGCTGCTCCTTGACTTTCCTGACCTCCTCCCTGCACCCTGACTTCATCTCTTTCAATTTTCTTTAACCTACAGCTGTGAGGTTGGTTGGGTTTCTTTCCCCTCTTTTTCCAAGAAACATCATCTGTGTATTATACAGCCTCAAAACCCACACACTTTCTGTTCTGTTTTATAGCCATCAGCTGTTTCAGGAAAGACAGACAGAAATTTCACTTTTTTTTCCAATTTATTTCCTATCCAACATATCCCTTGGGATATGAATCAGCAAAGCACCACTCACTTCAATACCACAGTTCACAGTAGATAAGGATCTGGTGTACAGATGGGGCTTTAATTCCAACCTCTCCAGTGTTTTCCTTCCTTGAAGGAAAAAGAAAAGCACTTTCAGCTGCCTGGCACTGGCAATGACCAACAATTGTAAAAATAAATCTAGTGGCCACATTCTTTCAAGGTAATAGAGGAATCTTTTGGTTCATTCTCAGTGAGAGAGATACTTAGTTTAAAAATCCATCCCTTATGAATGCAGTAACCAAAAAAGAAGTAATAAAGAGAATGAGATTCAGCCACAACATGGATGACCTACCAACGGCAGCTTAAGTTCTCAATTTTGACAAGCCTTGCTGTGTCAATTTTTGGTATTTAATGGCAATAGTGATTTCAGACAGAGGATACATAAAGAAAACCCTCAAACACATCCCCATCTTTTACAGAAATATGCTTTACTCCTCTGGCAATCAGTAGTTTTCCTACAAAAGAAAGGAAATTAGAACATCTGGCAAAACGACCTTTGCAATGCTCCTAAGAATGGAGGGTTTACTGAGTTCTTACATAAACTGGAATCCTTCCCACTTGATTGGTACATAAAGATGAGATGAAACCAAGTTAATAAAATAATCACAACTGCACAATCTTACTTCTTTTCTCATTTCCCTTTAGCATTTCATAACTCCTACCACTCTCACCTAAACATTGGTTGGTTTTGCTTGGGTTTTGGGAGGTTTTTTTGCCTTCTAGTCTTGTGACATAGTTTGCTTTTGAAGATTTTGATTTTTTGAGGAGCCTAAGTTTAATGCAGTCTATGAGAGAGAGATAACAATAGTTGCCTCTAATTAAAGGAGAACTCAACAAGACAATTCAGACCTTTCAAAAGACAAGCTCTTTTATCTCCCATGTGATTAAATCATCATGTCCCCAATGATGATTTTGTAACAGTGTCCTCAGAGACTGGCAATAACTCAGCAGATGCATCCAAGCAGAGAGCAGAGTAAAAGGGTTAAACGAAATGTATGGGAAGACTACAGAGTGCAAAATTACTGTCCATTGAGAAAAAAATGTGACTGAACAGGCATTTAGAGGGCCATTTGGTCATATCAACAGCTGTTTTTTATGCTTTTATCCAAATGTTATAATCACCATAAAGAGATAAGCAAGCCATTACAGATCAAGCACAGTGTTGATGTAGCACTTACTTATTCCCTCTGAAAGTCAGAGTTCATGCCTGTTAAAGAACACTCTTTTCTACTAAATGGAACAAGTCTTGCACTGACTTCCAGGAAAGGGAGAAAAACAATCTAAAAAATTTTTGCTAAACCACCAATCTGACAGATTTATTAAACAGAACACAAATTCCTCTAAGAATTCAGCTTATAGAACATCACTGTGTAGAGTCTGAGGTTAAGTTCTAATAGTGGGGTCCACTCTAAAAAGACACATGCACAAGTCACTTGTCAAACAGAGCAGAAAGACATTTCCTACAAAGAACATTGGTGATTTTGTCCTAAAAAGCTTTAACTTCCAGTCTGCCCCATTCCAGCACTGTCTGCATCTAGGCATCAAAATAGGCAAAAAAGTACTCATCTACCAGTACTGCTATAGGCCCCAGTTCTGGTTTCCAGGCCACTTGCCTTAAGTATTTAAAAATAAAAAAAACTACAGGAATTATCTTAGTTTTGAGGATCTTTCTCAAATCATCCTTCTGTTCACTCAGCCTTGAGGTAGACATAATTTCACTGAAAACCTATGGAATATTCTATTGGCTTTAAAGATTAAAACATTGCATAAATAAAGCACAATAAAAGCGAGACATTCACATGGAAAACCTCCATGAAGTGGAAAGGCTGGTAGGATTGACAAACAGATTGGAAATGACATTTCCAGATGACATTTTTCTGTCCTTAATTCCTTCTGAATGTAT
This sequence comes from Turnix velox, assembly GCA_013400935.1. Classification (NCBI taxonomy): domain Eukaryota; kingdom Metazoa; phylum Chordata; class Aves; order Charadriiformes; family Turnicidae; genus Turnix; species Turnix velox. Next base: position 96,802 of record VZTY01022541.1, on the reverse strand, counting down.
TCACCATCGTATTTTGGTAGGTCAGAACAGATATTCTGGAATGACAAGGTTGATGAAACTCACAACATATTGAATTGTAGTTGGCATTAGCCTACAGTTCAACATTGCACAGTGGTCCCACAGGACTAAAGGGAGTTTCTGGTTGCTTACAGGAGGAAAAAAAGCAATAGTTGACCTTTATCTGAGAAAAATCATAGATTTCCTTGGCATGGTTGTTTTACTAATAGCCAGAGAGTTATGGTTACGGGATTCAAATGTAGTGTACATATATCTTTCCTTTTGTTCCAGCTGCACAAACATTTTAGACACATGAACAATTTAATCCTAGTGAATTTTTCAAGGATAAAGTAAAAGTTTAGAATGTGCAATAACTGAATGAAGTCCACCATTACAGACACACTTGTGCCATTTTTTATTCACCAGTTTACAATAATGTGTCTAATTTGCTGCAAAAACACACACTCATACAAATCATGCCACTTACTGACTCAGCATCAGTGTATTTATGAATGGAAGGAAAGACTAAGGAAAATGGAAAATGCAGGGGTGGTATTTACTCCAAATGCTACCAGATTAGTTCTCTGCATCAATTCACAGGGATAAAATTTCTCAGTAGAGTGACAATTACCAAATAGTCTTGGAGTAATTCCTAGGGATTCTCCCCTTGCAAGTATTTTGAGGAGTTTTTCCTCCCTCCCCCCCTCACATGCATTTCTTCTTTGCACCTAGATTTTATAGCATAAGGACATAAAAGCATTTTCACCAGAGTGCTATCTCTAAAATTAAATTAAATTTCATTAGTACAGTAATAAAATTCATTCATAAAGGAAAAATACTTTCAACCATCTAGTATTTTGCTGATCTAAATAACATTATTCATTCTAATCAAAATCCCTTCACAGGAAATGATAAAATACACAGCATCTTTTAAAAAGCCCCCTTACTTCCCAATTAGTTTATCTTCAAAAACAATTTAAAAAAAAATTCAGCTAATATAAACCCTTTAGAAGTTGCTTCTGGTAAACATTTCTTATCCAGTAAAAAAATCCTGCTTTACAGAATGTTCATCAAAAGGTGACAGAGATTTGAAGATCTACTTCAGAATCTTTCTTTTCTTGAAAATAAGAAAATTAACCATGTGTAATTCTGAAGAGTAACGAATGATTTTTGGTCAGTTTGGATACTGCAAAAACCAACTCTACATTTCTGTGAGTCAAGACTTCAAAACTAAAATTAACTAAAGCAACTCCAGCTAAACTTGCAACCAGAGCCAAACTAAAAATGAACTTGTCCAATTTCTAATTTTTTAACCACACAAAAAATTCTACCTCCAATCTAACAGTAGATGGACATCTAGTGGTACAATATAACTAACTCCTTTTTCCAAGCAGCTTTATATATTCCAATCTCTATAAACAGAAGTGCTTTCTAGCATAGTAATAATTAAAACACCACATACATATGCAAGAGCTTTATTTTCAGCTTTGCTGCATTTGCCTTCTTAATTTTGTAGAACCATCAACAGAAATCAGGGCTCTGGGTTCATATTCAATCAAGGAAAATTTTGTAGTAAAAAGAGTTTAATATAATCAAGACTAACTGCATACAAGATGAAACAAATGTATTGTTCTCTAGTACCCTGAGTCCAAGCCTTGTCAGGTAGGTAGAATCCTACACTTGCAGTAAGAAACTAAGGACAGCAACCACATCACTGGCATTTACCTGGATTTACATCTCCAGAGGATGCTCTTAATTATCTCTGAGTTCTTCCAAGAGGTGCATGCACTTAACACTTTTCCAGCCAAGTTTTGAATTCCTGTAGCAATAAAGCTTCTGCTTATCATCAGCAGCAGCCCTAATAATGTTTGTCTACATCCTATTACTGCCTTCCACCCAAATAACATCACCATGTGATATTTAACAACTGTAGTAATTGGAGTGATTATTTTCTCCCTGGTATCTTACAAAAACAAGAGTTAATCACAGATTGAAACATGTGTCTGGGATACATCAACATTGATGGAAAAATCCTTCTTCAGCTACAAATGGAGCCAATTTTAATACCAGATTCCAAAACTAAAATGCTACTACAAGGCAAAAAAATTAAAAAGCCTTCACCACATTCAAAATCTCATTAACTTGCTCCTTGTAGATTTAAAAGTTTCTTAAAGAATTTTACATCAGACTAGTATGAAACAGAAACACATAAGCCATTTATCATCTGCACAGCTGACCACCTCTGATCGTTAAATAGTGAAAAATCAGTTTTCCCAAATGACATTTCTAAATCCCAATTAGCTAGAACAGATCTTAGTTTATGCTACAGAATAAATACTTCTGACATGCAGATTTAAATAAGTAATAGCTATGCTCAGTTTAACCCCCTTTTTATCACACATAATACTCATGATAATTCAGAGCTGCATTTGATCTGTAAACAGCTTAGGCTGAAAGCCATGAGACACAATTTTAAGGTAAACAATTTATGCAACTGAACATCAAATTGAAGTAGATGTTTTCCAAAACTCCGAGTTTGTTTCCATGACATCATTCAGTAAGTGCTGAACCAATACATCTCTATTTAAAAAACCCTTAAGTGCAATCAGTATCTTTCCTGTACTCTGATAAGCAGCATAAAGCTTACTTTGAAAGGAAAAAAAACCCACAAAGCAACAAACAAAACCTTATCAGGAGCAAAAGCAAAGCTATGAAGATGACAAGAACTGCAACCTGCATAACAGATCAGAAAAGACAAATCATCTTTTACACACAGTATTATTTTATATATACTACACAAAAAGGGTAATGAAGAGAAGAAGACAAAAATGTAAACACTAACTTTGTACGTAAGAAAGTAAGAAAAATAAAATGCTATTACAAGCAAAAATTTAAAAAGTCTTCTAAACAATTAGATTTTAGTATTTCACTGCCTAGTATTCCTGCATATAACTGTACCTCTTATCATAATTATTGGGAGAAAAAAAATATTTAAAAGTTACACACTCACAAGAGAGGAGCTTCAGATTAAGTTGCCACCTAAAAGTGGTGTTTTTACATCTTATTAAAACCGGTTCTGTGCACTAAGGGGAGTTTTCAGGTAGAAATAAAAGCCTGAAGAATAAAAGAACTCAAAAACCTCAAAAAAAAATCACCTGATCCAACCTTCCCAGGGAAAAGAGAGCAAACATAAGATTATCTACCACGCTATTCACCACCTTTTAAACTTCCAGTAATGGGGTGGCTGGGTAGTCCCAATTAATGGTTGTTTTTACAATAAAAACATGTATTTCTTATGTAAAAACTGAAATCTTTCCCAGTTGCACCATGTCTTTGCTACAAAGTGCCTTGCGGGCAGACTCTGTCCCTCAAGAATCCCAACCTATATTAACTATGAAAAGTGAATTTATGTCTGAAGAAAACAGTAATTTTTCTGGTTCCCTGGCGCAGTCATCTCAGATCCAGCAGCCCAAGCTGAGAAAAGCAGATGCTATAACGAAAATAATAAACATAGCACTAAAATACAGCCACCTCCCAGTAAGTGCAGCTTTCCCCTAAACCACTGCTGAGGAAGAAAGAAAAACCAAAAATAAACATCCTTGGTAAGATATCTAGGTTACAAAACCACCAAACTGAAGCACAGGGGCAGTAGGTGTAGGTTTTTGTTTTGTTTTTTCCCTTTAAAAGAGTGAGCAACACAATGTATTTATTTACCTTCTGCTTTACACTCGTGTCACCAAAACACAAACGTTAAATCGTCAAAAGGAAAACATTAAGTGTGAGTAAGGTTTCAAACACCCATCTCTGCAACTTGGGCCTTTGAAGGAACTACTGAGCATTTGAAGCGCCGCCATTCTGAAGAAAGAAGGAGGAAAGGAAGGAAAGGGGAAGGGGAAAGGAGAAGGAAGGAAGAAGGGGAGGGAAGGAAG
>VZTY01022541.1:72140-91692 GCA_013400935.1 Turnix velox | reverse complement strand
CCTCCCTCCTCAGGGCGGCCGGGTCTTCCCCTCCCGTCAGGGCCGCCCGGTGTCCCTCCCTCCTCAGGGCGGCCGTGTCCGCCCTCCCCTTCCCCCATTCCTGTCAGGGCCTCCGGGTCTTCCCCTCCCGTGAGGGCCGCCCGATGTCCCCCCCCCAGTCCTGTCAGGGCAACTGGGTCTTCTTCCCCGTCAGGGTCGCCGGTGTCCCTCCTTCCTTAGGGTGGCCCGGTCTTCCCCTCCTTTCAAGGCCGCCTGGTGTCCCTCCCTCCTCAGGGCAGCCGGTTCTTCCCCCTCCCGTCAGGGATCCCCCCTTGGGGCGTGCGGTCGCCTCCCTGTAGCCAATCTCCTCTTCCATCTTCTTCCTACCCTTTATGGCCCTTAGAGGGGTTGTGCTCCTCCCTACAACCCTTATCGGGTCAGGGAAGGGAGAAAGGGCCCATGGTGGCCCTGCAAAGCGCTGTTCCCTTCCTGGGTCTGCTCCGGCCTGTCAGTTCCAGAAGGAGGAAAGGCCGGGTGTTTACGCGTCCGAAGTTTGTTTGCGGCGACCTTCGGGGGTGGGTTGCGAAATGGCTTTTATTTTTAGGTGGAAAGAAGCGTGATGCTCTCTGGCAGGGTCGGAGGGAGCTGTGTAGCCATGGCACCTGAGGTACAGGCACCTCAGGTTGTCTCTTCCCTCTGTTGGGGATGAGGCCTCTCGGTGTTTCTTGGGCTAGAAACGTCCCTGCCCCACTGGTTTTCCACTTTTCCTTCCTGGTTGCTCATCTACACACGACACCTGCCTTCCCCCAGGCCTGAAACATTGATTTTATAATGGAAAAAAAGCATTTTGGAAAAAAAAAAAAGAAGTCGTCCTCCTTCAGGGTGCAGCTGGGAATACCTCTGTTGTGTAACGACAGGTTAGACAAATAGAGAAGTACACGGGGTGAAGCACAAGTTACTTGGCACTAAGCTATCTTCAGATCTCAAGCTTCCAGTGACGTGGTTTTATTCTGCTTTATATTCTTTCTATTTTAGGGACCTCATTTCATTATTTCCACAGGTTGTTGTAACTCAGGGTATGATGAGGTTGCTTCAGCACCTTGCTCAGTATCTATTGGTATTTCATGGCATCTGCTTAACCATTGCAGATTTTTCACTACATAATTTGTCTTGCTTTGTTGGATTTGTTTTTTTGCGAAGTTATGTTAAAGTTACATCCCACTGACTTTACCTCTCCCGTGTGAGGAGGGATTACTTTGAAGTCTCTGTTGAACCTTGTTGCAGTAATTATTACATGTACTCCATTATCTTTTTCCATTTACTTGCTAAGAAGTCTGTAATTGGCTTTTTATTTCTTAATTGCTAGAAATTTTTGAAATGTTAAAGAAGTGTAGTGTTGTTATCATGATGCCCTATGCATGTAAGTGTGAAAAGGCAGTATCTTTTACCCTAGTTGTTGATGTAAGGTGAGCTAAGTTTATACCTAAGGAGTTTATATATAAATTTATATGTAAGTTTATATATAAAATCCTTATAGTTTTATATATATACCCTAAGGAGTGTATATATATGCAAAAGTTACTCATAATAATGGCACATCATGCTTCTCAACAGTGTGTGTGTGCCTGATCTGATAACTACATACAGTGCTACTCATTAGTCTATTCCTCAATATATTAAAAATTTAATGCTCTTCAGAAAAATAGAGGTTTTTTTGTGCAAATCCCTCTTGTACATATGCTATTGTGCAGCATATAGGAAGTCTGCTCCCCTTGCTGCATGTGGGTCATAATCTTTTTTTTTTTAGTGTAAAAAATGCAACCCTGACAGTCTTTGTGTGCTACAAAACTAGGCCACAATGCAGCACAGTTAGGGACACTGTAATAGGAAAGCTCTGAATTGCAACTGCAGCTAAAATTTGTGATATTCAGGCAGATTACTCTCAGGTATTGACTCTTGTATCAGATAATGTATGAAGGTGCTGGTGTTCAAACTTACTGTGATCAGAAGTGAGAGCAAGCTCAGCAGATACTGTTAAAGCAGAATTCTTTGTGTACAATTTAGCCTAGGTACGTTTGTCTTTCCAAATATTGCCTGAAGAATAACCATCAGTGTTTAGATTAAACAAGAGTAGTTACAAAGCAATATTTTGAGGGTGCTTTATGCATGACGACAGTGCAATTAAGATCTAGTACATCACCAACCTTATCAATGGCATTAATTGCCCACTGGTGCAATTATTAAATGTGTGGGTGCTGAAGTGGATTCTGCAAGAATTTGACTGTAAGGATGATATTGTAGTTGCCAATAGACTCGTCTGAAGGGCCTTCCCCAGAAGGTTTTTTTATGGTCCCATGTCTGAGAAATTTATAATTTGAAACTTGTTCTTCCCAGTAGAATTGCCCTGCAGCTGCTAAGTCTTCTTTCTAATGCAGCAACTTGTTTTCAAGCCTCTTATGGCTGATGTAGATCCTCTGTTTATAGAGAGTAATTTTCTAGGCAGCAAACTTTTAATTTTGTCTCACTCTTCTCCCTGCAGGAAGCTGCACAAGCGTTGATTTATGCTGGGATGGCAGGGTCCAACTTGGAAAATATTCAAGAAAAAATAAATGAGTACTTGGAGAGAGTTCAAGCTCTCCATTCAGCAGGTGGGTAAGGAGCTTTCTAATTAAACCTCTGCTTAAATTAATTGAGTGGAAAGCCTTTTGGTGCAGTGGAATATGTATCAATGTTTACTCTCTTTTGCATTATTGTAATTTTCTTGTTCTTATTCTTTCTATTTTAGGGACCTCAGCACATCAGTGCTTTGAATTCTGATACACCAGAAGTGAAGCAGGGACTGACTTCCTAAGGACTTGGTTTTGGATTTTGTCTCCTTTTAAATATTCTTTAGAAGCAAATCTGAAGGGCAAGCCTGAGAAAGTCTTTATAAAAGACAACAAAACCTGTTGAAGAGGAAACCAGAACTTGTATTTAAGCCTCAGCTGCATGATGGATTCAAAGCAGGTGGTTTCTTGTATTAATGTAGAAGTACTAACTTTGAGAGGACAGAAAAGCTTTATGCCTTCAATAATAATTTCACTGTTTGTTCCAGTTTCAGTGTTTGGGCTGAAATTTTGATACTCAAGCAATTACCAGTTAGAATCATTTACCAAAAATGGGAGGTCTGCAGACCATTTTCCTACACAAAGCAGGATGGACATAAGTTTTTGGAACAGGTTGTTCAGGTTCACTCAAATCTTGAGAATGCCTTAGGATAAGAATTCCCTGGTGCCTCTGGGCCCTTGTTCCAGGGTGCAATTGTCCTTCTAATAGGGGTGTGTGTGTGTATATATATATACATATATAGGGTTTTTTGTCACTTTCAATTCATAGCCACTGGCTCTCTTCCCCTATCATTGTATATCACTGAAGAGCTTGATTGCATTTAGGTCCCCCCAAAAGCTGTCTCTCTTCCTGGATGGACAGGCTGCTTCTCAGCCTGTACACTAGCTCTATCTATCATAGAATCTAGATATAATATGCTAAGATAAGGTTTACTGAGTGCCAAGTGGAGGGCAATGATTGCTTTCTCCCTTCTCCTGTCTGTAATCCTGTTGACACAGCCCAGGGAGTTGTTAGGCTTCATTGCTGGCTTGGGTTTGCCCAGCTATCTCCCAGAACCTTCTCAGCAGAGCTGTATCTTGCAAAGTCTTAGTCTGTCCCTGACACATTTTTTCCTGGCTGAATTTCTTGAATTTCAGCCCCTTACCTTAGTTTGCCTGGGTCCTGTTGAACGGCAGCTGTGACCTTTGGGTAAAACTGTACCCACAGCACCTTGAGCTGAAACACAACATTCTTGCTTTCCTGATAAACATTCACCTGACTTCAGGCAAACCCCACAGAGTATTAAGGCAAGAAATGGAAACACAAGGCCATCACCCTCCCACCCACCCCTCCCCCTGCCTAACCAGGCTGGGGGGCCTCCTCCCACCACAGCCCCTTGGAAAATGAAACTCACGAGTTATGTCCTGCAGCAGGGACACAACGAGAAGAATCTCTCAGGCCCCACCGGAGGGACAAATGGTGGCTCCTGCCCTTCCCCACTGGTGTTAAATAGGAGAGTGGGTGGAAATAGCTCATTAGGAACAGCTGGAGAGAGGAGGAGCCTCCAGTGGAGCCCAGGGGTGTGGTATTTGGGGGAAAATGGGCCGGAAAAGGGTTGGTGTGGGGCAGAGGCAGGAGATGGGGGAAAAGAGGGATGTGTGGAACCTGCCTAGAGGCAAACTGGGGGGAAAAATGGAAGGATTGAGAGTTCACCATGTGGGTGGTGAGACACTGGAACAGGCTGCCCAGAGAGGTGGTGGAGGCCCCATCCTTGGGGACGTCCAAGTCCAGGCTGGATGAGGCTCTGAGCAGCCTTCTCTATCCCTGCCCATGGCAGGGGGGTTGGAACTAGATGATCTTTAAGGTCTCTTCCAACCCAAACTATTCAATGATTCTATTTTCTGCAGTTAAGCTTGCAGTAGGAAAGAGTATGTATCTCTGATTTGGGGTATTTGTGGTGGCCTTTTCTTCTCTTTTCAAAGATATTTTTAACAAAGCTTAGAACAATTTGATTTCCTGACAAGAAATAGGTATTACCTTTCTGATTTTAGTGTTTTGATATCACATTAAGGATGTTTTTTATGTGTCTGCTGCTGTGGAAAGTGTAACGCTTTTTCTTTCTCATTTAGTTCAATCCCAGAACATAGACCCCCTGAAGTCAAAACAACAGCTGGACTTGGAGCGTGCTCGCTTCCTCGTTACCCAGGCCTTCGATGAAGATGATAAAGGCAACGCAGAAGAAGCAATAGAGTTGTACACAGAAGCAGTGGAACTCTGTTTGAAAACAGTATGTTAAGCTACAGGTTGACTTGGTGGAATTATGTGATGGTAAGGAATTCTTCCACTTCCACAAGTGACTGACCCCCTAAAAGCTGGCTTAAAAAATGGAGTTACCTGTATTTCTAAATTTTTTTTTTTCCCCTCACTGTGTGCATAGTGTTTTTTCCAGTCTTTGTTATGTTTCTATTAAATTTATGGGGACTAGAGATTTATATATTTTTCTTGATCTGGATCTGGTTGTGGATGCCCCCTCCCTCGAGGTGTTTAAGGCCAGGCTGGATGAGGCATTGAGCAACCTGATTTAGTGGAAAGTGTCCCTGCCTGTGGCAAGGGGTTTGGAACTAGATGATCTTGAAGGTCCCTTCCAACCCAAACTATTCTATGATTATACAAAAAAATAGAAGTATTCTGGAACTTTTTTCATGTTAATTTTTACCCTGGATTGAACACAGAAAGAGTTAAAACTGAAGATGAATTACTAGTGTGTCAGCTATATTGCTTTTTGACTACACTAAATGAAATTTTCTATGTAACACTTCCTTAAAACTTGGCAGAAGGTCTGCTTATGATAAAACTAGTAAAAATACTACTTGCTTACTCAGTGTTCAGCATGAAATCTGTTACATGTGAATTAAATTCACAGTGAAGTTGACGATAAGGATGATTTGGCTATTACATAAAAGATGGAGAATAGAGTTACAGGTACTGCTTTTTTTTCCTTTGAAGTCCAGTTGTCTTAACTAACTTGTTACAGGAAGAGCTCACCATCATAATATAACTCCACCAAGTCTGTTTCTCTTTTTCCCTTTTCCTAGATTTTAATTTAAAAATATGTGGGTTCGTTGGGAGGGGGGTGTTACTTCTGCTACATGCTAGAGTAAAAATCTTTTTCTCTGAATTCTGTAAACTGATTTTACATTAAAAGGCTAAAAAAATCTTTGTGATACAGTGGAACCAGATGAAGAGGTAGTAGAAATGCTCTCATTTTCCCACTCGAGCTGTTGGAGCAGAGCCTTATAGGTCCATTACATTAAGTTTCCTCTCCTGTTTTCCTCCTCCTGTTGTGTTAGTGCATGCAAACATTACTTAGATATTTTAAAGTTAGTCTGGAATTGTCTCAAGTCAACAACTGCTTTTATCAGGTATTTCACAAGGTAGAAAAGCTTCTTTTAATCTTGACTAGCATATTGTTTTAAGATGACTGTAGGCTTTGCCCCTCAGAGTGATCAAAAAGTACTTTCTTCCCAGGATGAAAGAAGAATGAAGCAACTCTGCCATCTCAAAGCTTTGTTTCTGTCTTTCTCCTCTCTGTGTTCACGTGGAGAGATTTGTTTCTTCCTTACTTTTTGAAGTATTTGATAGCAGCCATTCTCTTACATGGTTGACTCTTAGATGAGTGTGCTGGTTGGTGTTCTGTCTCCACTGCTTACCTTCATACATTTTTCAAATTCTGTTCCTGCCAGGAGCTTGCAAATGTGATTTATTTGCAAAAGAAAATAATTGCTGGGTTTATTTCTTGGGAGAATTGATCAAGGTAAAAGCTAGACTTGAAACCTGCTTGTGGGTGTCTTGGGAGAAACCACACCTCACTCACACTGTTCCTCTTGCAGATTGTTTAACTGCAGTAATCTTTTTTCCTCTGTAAGGGAAACAAAAGCATGAACTGTATGAGTAAACTGGCACAGCTGGAAACAGAGATACCAGTTTTGATACTTTGGTGTCCTGCCTTAGTTTATTGTACGCCTTAGATGAGATTTTATGCCAAGGATGAGATTTTTCACTTGCAAGCAGTCTTGTTTGTATTTTATGAAAGCAAGCATTCAAATTTCTTTTTTTCCTAACTCACCATCACTTCAACTAATTTGGAAAAAAAAGTCTAAGCTCAGTATTACACTGAATTTCTCATTTTGTCATCTTTCTGCTCATAGTGTTTTATTATGGTCGATTCTCTTGGTAGATTTTTCTTGTGTGGACAGCATTGCCCTCTCTGAAGAATTTGAAATACCACTTTCTTCCATGAATATTCACTAGAACAGCAAAATTGTATGTCTTTGTTTACTGTGCTTTTTATGCTGAGAGTACATATTTGCTCACTTTGAAAGAGAATTTAAAAAAATAACAGCTGGTTACTGTTTGCTGTGATCTTTAAATGTGGAATTTGACAGATTGAGCCTATGAAACTTTGTGTGTTCTGTGTATGTGTAGCTTTGACTTTTATTTTGCACTTAAGGCTAATGAAACTTCAGAAGCAGGACCCCAATCCAAACTGAAGCAGCTGGCTCGACAAGCACTGGATAGGTGAGTATTGTCAGGATTTGTGAAATACTTGCTGTCAGGGATAAGTCTGAGTTGGATTCTCAGTTTAATGTGTCTGTTCTGAGTAGGTCTAACCCCTGCTGGCTGCTGTGCTGCTTAATATAGTAGCTCTTGTGCCAGCTCTCTGGGATGTTGGAAGGTCCCTTCCAACCCAAACTATTCTATGATTCTATAAGGAAGAACAGTTGGAAAGTGGGAAGTACAATTAGTTTCCTACTATTTATGGTTTGATCTAATGGAATGAACTCTATATCTGAAACAAATTACACAAGTGTAAGTTCAGTGTGACTTCAAATCAGCTGCATGATCCTGAATAATGGACTATGTTGGGCTATGTTGCATTATTAGCTGGTGGTCTTCACTTCTCACTCTGTGTTCAGAGAAAGAACCCATATCTTGCAGACATGTGCCTATCCAACAGCTTAAATGCAACAACAACAAAATCTGGTTCCTTAATACAGTCTTCAAGAAGCTGAAATGCTGGGTTGTGAGACTTCTGGTAGATTCTGAGTGTTGTTGCAGCTTCTAGCCAAATTAAATCCTGAAAGTATGAGAGGACACAAAGCAGTTTTTTCTGTTTTAGTGGTCTTGTTCTGAAGTTCCAGATAATAAAGGGTCACAGAAGTTATCCTATTAGCATAATTTAGAGGCAACAAAAATTTAATGAGTTCTGACAAAAGTAGGACCATAGAATAGTTTGCGTTGGAAGTGACCTTAAAGATCATCAAGTTCTAACCCCCCTGCCATAGGCAAAGACAACTCTTACTAGATCAGGTTGCGCAGTGCCTCATCCTGCCTGGCCTTAAACACCTCCAGGGATTGAGGGGGCATCCACAACCTCTCTGGACAACCTCTTCCAGTGTCTCACCACCCTCACCATAAAGAATTTCTTTCTTATATCTAGCCTGAATCTCTCCTCTTCCAACTTACATCCATTATTCCTACTCCTACCATTACATATCCTATTAAAAATTCCTACCCCTGCCTTTCTGTAGGCCCCCTTCATGTATTGATAAGCTACTGTTAGCTTATCAATAAGTAGCTTGTATATGAGTTGGAAATTCTGTATTTTAGTGGACTCTAGAACAGGAAATTAAATAAGTACTGAAATCATAAATTGATTTTTCTTAGGAGAAGTAATGTTGGTCAGCTTAGCCATTTGTTCATTCTATTTAATAAATGTGGCAATGTAAACCAAGCAAATCAATAATTGAGCCATATTTTTGTCACAGCTGTAATAAAAATGCATTTTTGCTTCCTCCAGAGCAGAGGCATTGAAGGAATCTCTGTCCAAGTCATCTCAGAAAGAGAAGTCAACTGCAGCTAAACCAAATCAGCCAGTCAGAACGTTCTTTCCATTGGGGCCTGATTTTTCTTTAAATGATAAACCCCAGACAATCAGAGCAGTACAAGCTAGTGAACCTCAAGGGCAGAGATACACTGCAGAAGAGATTGAAGTACTCAGGTAAGTTGAAAGATAATTTTTTTTTTTTCAAAATGTTACAGTTTGTGCTTACATCCTTCCTGCCTTTTATGCAGTACATGGCTTGTACATCCTATGCTCCAGCTGTTCCAGTGGGCTGGAAAACCACCTCTTAGAAAAACACTATTTCCTACACATTAATGTCATGAAAAATAAATCCTGGCAGTCAGTTACAAGAAATTGTCTTCTCAATATTGCTTAGAAAATTTGCTTTGTGAATAAAACCCATTAATTTACATTACCATACAGAATACAAGAATTTATTGGTTTTGTATGTTTTTTATAACCTACTTGACTGAGTTCATGAAAGATCTGGCTTTGAGAAGCCAAGGTATGAAGATGTTTTTATGGATTATACAGTTACCACCTCACTGGAAAATGAGGAAGCAGAATATTTTCTAGGATTGTGCCTTGTGTTATATCCAGTTCCTATTACTTTGGGTTTTATTGTAGGTAGAATAACCTACAAATAATCCATAAAATCTTCAGCTTCATTTGTAAATCTTGAAAATTAGCATGTACATCTTAAAAAAAAGAAATAAAATGCATTGTCTGATAAATGTTTAAAAAAAGAAATAAAATGCATTGTCTGATAAATGTTTAAAAACCTTCTTGTTTCAGCCTTGTAAGACAACTTGATAAAAGATGTCAAACAACTTTATTGTTTGATTTAAAATAATTTCACACACATTTACCTCCTTGCTTAAAGTTTAAATTACATTCTCCTTTAAATATTAACATTATCCAGTGCACTTTAAAGAGTGCTAATAAGCATATAAAATTATTGTTGTTTGAAAGTGTTTCAAAATACTCTCTCAATTCTATGAAATTTAAGTGTTGTGAATTAGTTGCTGTCAAGTTATCCTAAGATTCTTTTTAATGACAGGCTTAAGTGACTTTAGAGATTCTATTTAGACAAATGTTTTTTTAAATGTATTGTGTGTTTCAGACACGAATAAATACAGTTTTTGTTTCATTTTCAAGTGGAAATCATCTTGTTTTCAGGAGCACTATCTTGTTACTTTTTTAAATTGAATTTCATTGTTACCTGGCCCCCTTAGTCTTTGAAAGATAATAGATTTGTAGCTATATAATTTTACTGTTTTTAATTTTTTAATGTTTTATATATTTTTTTACTTATGACTTGCAGGAAGACTTCAAAAATTAATGGGATTGAATATGTACCTTTCATGAGCGTTGATCTGAGGGAACGTTTTGCCTTCCCTATGCCATTTTCGTAAGTGTTATTCAATTACTGAACTTTACTTTTGCTTTTGCTTCCCCACATTTAATTTTTCTGTGGGATTATGCTTTTAAGCACAATAAAGACAGATTTTTAAATGCTACCACTCCCTTCTTGCAGTTAGATCTTAAAACTTTAAGCAGATCCTGTGCTTTTGCAGATGTCTTCAGGTCCATAAGGATATATTTGGCTTTTTTAAATATTAGGCAGGACTGGCAACTTGAGATAATTTCCTGATTCTGCCCCATGCAAATGGGTTTATCTCCCTCTTCCTCACTTAAAATGAAGGTGACAGCCATTTCCTCTTTAAATGACTATTTCTAGGAACTGCTAAACCTTCATTCATGAATAAAAACAATGTATTAAGATGACATAGCCATCATAAAAAAAGACATTTTGGGGAGTAGGTTGTTGTTTTGTGATTTATTTCAGGTTGTTTTGTGATTTATTGGTTGCTGGGGTTTTGTTTCCCACTCAACTTTTTTTTTATTTTAAAAATAATTTATTATCTTTTCCTTATGGCTTCCAATATTTTCAGAGTTAAAGAAGCTTTCTATTATTACATCAGTATATTGAAATAAAGTGAAAAATTTGAGTTCAATTGGTTAAGATGGCTTTTTGGAATTACCTTCTCCTGTTTAGTCCTGCATAAAGAAATCTATTTTATACTTTTTTTGCTTTTTTTCCTAAAAATCACAAACCTGGCAGTAGTGTTCTTTGTTTTACAGGTCTGTACACAAAGCAGTGTAACTGATCTGCACATTTTCTGCACCATCAGAAACATATTACTGGACATACCATGAGAAACTTTTCTGCTGTTGATTGATTTCTTTTCTCTTCTCAATCTAGGGATAAATGTGGGAAGTTACCATTATCCCCAAAACAGAAAGCCATGTTTGCCAAGTGGGTGAGACCAGATGACATTACAAATAACCCTACAATGATTTATACCGTGTCAAGTTTCAGCATAAAGCAGGTAAATTTGTTCTTAAAGCATTAGCAACAGATTTGTCTTCATTGGGGTGGGATGTAAAGACCTTTATGTTCAAAAAGGAATCCTCAAATGTGATGGCTCTCATGAGATTAAGTAAAATTAATCTCACTTCTTCACTTCAGATCCCATGTATTTTCTAGCCATGAGATGCATTACAGTGGAAGTGAAAATTGGAATTTGAATTCCATTTGCAAATCGTATTTTGGTAACTTTTGGGTAAAGTTAGTTGGAAGAAAGGCAGGGTGTAGAGTGCTGTGAATTGTTCACTTAGCTTACTGCATAGAGAAAAATAATGAGCAAGATTTTAAGGAGTTTGGCTTTTATTTGACAGGAAGCAGAGTGCCTCTCTGAGAAGAGTGGAAATGCCTTACTTGCTTTGAAGTTGGAAATAGCCCTAGCTGTTTTGAAATCAGCTATTTCCTAATTTATTTTGGGGAGGAGGGAGTAAGTGTGAGTAAATGCTGAGGTATCTGATTTTCATTAATAATTATAACCCAAGTTTAGTCTGTAGGGGCCTCATATTGATCAAACATGCATTTCTTGCCTTTTTATTAGTAACTTCTCTCCCTTCTGAAGGGAATTACTAACTGGTACTCGTCCTTCCCCTCACATGCCCATTTGGTTTTAAATATCTAAATTATTAAAGGTCCTCACTGTTTTTTTAATTTTCTCTGCAGACAATTGTATCAGATTGTTCTTTCGTGGCATCACTAGCCATCAGTGCAGCATATGAAAGAAGGTATAACAAAAAACTGATCACAAGGTGAGTGGTGCCTTCTTAAGTGCTTTTCAAACTTAATGCTGTGCCAGTCTTTTGCAATATGCCACAGTTTCATCCTATTGTTTTTTATGTTTTTCTTAACAGTATCATTTACCCTCAGAATAAGAAAGGAGAACCTGAATATAATCCTTGTGGCAAATACATGGTGAAGCTTCATATCAATGGTGTTCCTAGAAAGGTAAATGCTTTAGGGGAGACTTAATATCTTTACTGTTAAATTCACTATCAAGCCATGAAACTTTTAATTTGTGAAGCCTTTTGAGATTAATTTTGTTTGTAAAATATGTAACAAAATGTAGATATTTCTTCTACAAACACTCACAAAGCAGCCTGGCTTGCATTAAATTGAAAAATCCCTAAACATCTTACAGGAATTATGATATTAATACTCAAACAAAATGATGCATCCCATATTTATGAATAGTTTTGCAAGCACTTTCTACTTTATCTTAAGAAGCTACAGAACTAAAAAATACAGAGGGAGACACTCACCAAGAGTATAGACATGGAGGAGTAACTCAAATAACCACAGATTTTTAGTTTGGAGAGGCAAGATGGATTAGCCATGATAGAATTTCATAAACTCACAACCACGTTTGCAGTGAAATAAATGAGGGCAGAAAGTATCTTGTTTTTCTGATATTATATTTAACTGTAGCACTGACTTTTGCTGATAAATACTTATCTGAGTTCAAAAGTTGGGTGAGTAGGGGCAAATTTTTCAAAATTTAAATCTGGAACTAGAAACTATGAAAGTGATGTGGTTTGTTTCCTTGTAGATAAGTGGCTTTATTTTTCTGCTGGCTAAAACACAGTCCATGCTCTGTTTTCCAACTAGATGAGAAGATTTTTCAGTTGCAAATTTCAAGAATCTGAACAGATTAAATTAGAAGAGGGTTGTTTTTTTTTTCCATTTCATGCTGCTAATTGCACTGCAAATGTTTGTGGCTACCTTCTACAGTGGAAGCTGTGTATTAAGGAGAGCTTGGGGTTTTTTTAGATACTTCCAAAATATTTCTGGTAGCTTTATGAATGTTTTTAATTTGTTTCATTTCACACAGGTAATCATAGATGACCAGTTACCTGTTGATCACAGCGGGGAACTTCTCTGCTCTTATTCTAATAATAAGAATGAATTATGGGTATCCCTAATAGAGAAGGCTTACATGAAGGTCATGGGAGGATATGATTTCCCTGGCTCAAATTCTGTAAGTACTATTTTATTTCTAAGGGACAAAATGTCCACTTAGATAACTCTGGGTTAAGTAACTTCCCTTTGAGTGAAATCAAACTGAATAGAGTTGTTTGGGTGGGGTTTTTTTGGATGGTTTTTTGGTTGATTGGGTTTTTTTGGTTTTTTTTTTTGTTGGTTTGTTTTGTTTTTTTAATTTGTTTTTGTTTGTGTTTTGTGGTTTTTTGTGGTTTTTGTTTGGTTTGGGCTTTGTGTTTGTTGGGGTTTTTTCTTGTTTTTATTTTATTTTATTTTTTTCCACACCAATATGCTTAGCTTTACATTGAGATTTATTCCATCCAAATAGAATAAGAAACATATCTTAATGGGCAAAGTTAAGCTTAGTTTCCTGACTATAGGGTTGACACTTAGGGCAGGGAAATATGTGCTTTAAAATAAGAGTCTAGATGAAAGTGCTGGGTGAAATCATAAATTATCTTGCCCACATTGATACCCCTTATTTTGATTTCTACCTTTATTTTAAGGGATTTCTACCCTTATTTTGATGTTGTTAGATAAATAGGGCAGCTCTTCTTTGTTAAGTGGTGGAGTCAGCTAGGAAAGGAACTGGCTAGTCATTTAGTGTGCATATATAGAGGGGGGAAAAATGTTTTTGATCTGTGGAAGTTTAGCAGATTGTTCCACTCATTTGCATTCATATGAAATGAGTTCCTGTAACATGGTTACTAAAGAATCACTCATCACACTGACATGCAAATTATTCTGTGAAAATGGGATGGTTAACTGAAATGAATAACCCACACAATTTTCTTTTGTTTTTTTAAGAAGCATGACAGGTTTTCATTTAAAATCCTTTAATATTTTAGCAGTTGGATTTTTAAATTTTTTTTTATTTCATATTCTACTCACTGTCTTGATAATCACATGCTTGGAGGGTATGCCAGAAAATCATAACATTTTGAAAAATTAAGCCAAATGTGTCATTGTATAAGGAATTAATTTAGCATATGGTTTTAGGTATGTTTATATCAGTTCTGTACTGCTTTTTATTTTGAAGAATAGGCATTTAGAATAGCTTTTTTTTCTCTCCCTTGTCCTCTAATTTGCTATCTGGACAAACAACTTGTAATATTTCATCTCTGCTTTCAACTTTATTATAATTTTCTTTTATAATCAGGGTTACTGGACATGTTGTATTTTTAATTCCTCAAGTTACCACCCACCAGTGCTTGTTACTGACACTTCAAGCATTCACAGTCTCTGCTCTTTGAGGAGTACAAAGCAAAAGAAAAGGGAGCAGGGAATAAATTTCAAGGAGATGAAATGGGGAGATTAAAGCCACTTTTTATGGAAATACTTTTTCAGTGTCAGCTTTATCAAGAATAAAGATACACTGAGTCTTAGAAGTAAACTTGAATTATTTAAAATAGCAGGGTTCCAAGCAGTGTGCTTTGAAAGTCTGTGAATCAATGAAATAAATAAAATTCATCACAGAACTGAGCACTTCTGATTACTGTGTTGCTTCCATTGCTCTGAAATTCCAGTTTGTTTCATCAGTTCTCTTTTCAGCTTTGCTTTTTGTTATTTTTGAGGACCTATTTGCAAATATTTTACATTTGTTACTTGCAAATATTTAAATTAAATAAGATTTTGTTTTGGTTTCAATCTGGAGAAAATTAAGACTTACGTGTACTTTGTGTGTACTTTTTTCTTTCCAGGCTCTTTTCTAACTTGGATACAGACATTATATGTTTACAGATGGAATATTTACTATGATAATATTTACTATGATTTCTTTTCAGAATATTGATCTTCATGCACTGACTGGCTGGATACCTGAAAGAATTGCTATGCACTCTGACAATCAAGCTTTCAATAAAGACAGCACTTTCAGAATGCTTTATCAGAGGTACAAGTTTTTTTCCTTCTAAAGTATTTAAAATGCCTGCTTGGTTACCACTAGAAAAGCTATATCAGCACCACAGATCCTGTACCACTACTAATTGTGTTTTATGAAATCTCCATGTCCTTTCTGAAAGAAGAAATGAGATATTGATGACATAATGGAATAGAACAGTAAAATGTTGTAGAATTTTGAATGAGAGAGTTTGGGTTTTTTTATTTTTTCTTCAAAAGTTTAGAAGGAAAATGAGCCTGTTTTGATGAAAAAAACCAATATAGAGACAGAGAAAAGCGTGTTGGAAACAACGTGCAAGGTAATTGTTTAAGAACAGAAGTAAATTTGTTGTCCCACTGCAGTTCCCCAGAACTTAGCCACTGATCTGCTGTCCTTAATTAGTAGATTTAGTCTGATATTTTTAATCAGATCTCCTGGAAAACCAGCAGAACTCTTATCCTACCTGCAACACTGATCTTCAGACTTAATTATCAACTTCTTATGAAAGACAGAGCTGTAATTTATAAATGTCAGCCAGAAAGTGCTTTAATTTCTTTCAAAAATTTCCCAGTAGAAGGGAGATGTTCTGATGACTGAAACATCAACATTCATGATGTGAGCACATGACTCTAGAGTCCTTTTTCAGTAGTTTAGAAACTTGCAGTTGATTGTCAACAGCTTTGAAGATACTCTGGCAGTTGAAGTTTGGAGGTGTGACTGCAGTTAGATGGAATCTAGCCCTTACAGCTTTACCAGTGTGAATCCATAGCGCAGTCACCCTGTAAAGCCCCATGCTAAAATTTACCCCTAAACATGGCAGTGTGTCTTCTCAACAATAATTGTTACAAAATCAACAATTGAAAATCAGAATAATTGTAGAACTCAGTTGTGCACTGAGAGTTTGGACCTGTGCTGGGGGTTGCAGAACTCTGTGGAACACTTCTAGAAGTACAAAAAGCACGAATTTCTCATTCTTCAGTGTTTTAAGAAGCTCTTCCAGAATCTTGGGGCTGTGTTGTTTATTTGCTAGATGCAGTGATTTGCTAAGTGCCAGTAAGACATTTCTATTCAGCTGAAGATCTGTGAAGGGTGTCTCTAAAATGTGACACAGTTTAATAAATAATTTCATTTATGAAAAGTAGAAAATTCCATCCTGAAAGGAAGTAGTTCCACCTCCTCAAGCTTTTCCAGAGTGATTTCTGCTGACAAAATAACCCTGTATTCTAGTTTTTACAATACAGTGCAAAAGCACATCATCTGGCATAAGTCAGTTTGCAAGACGAAAAGTTGAAATGTAGCTGTTTTTCACCTCTTTTTCAACAGGTTTCACAAGGGAGATGTCCTTATCACAACAGCAACAGGGGTGATGTCTGAAGAAGAAGGAGAAAAATGGGGTTTAGTTCCAACACATGCATATGCAGTCTTGGATATAAGAGAATATAAGGTATGAAGCAGAACTGAAGATGTTTGCTGGTTTTGGGATTAGGAGATACTTTGTTTTCTTGCTGTAAGGCCTTACAGAGTTTATTTTGTCTTAGCTCCTCTGGGAAATTTATTTCCTTGAGTTCTCTGTCCATATTCCCTGTTAATCCAAATACAGAAGTTACCTTGACAAGATGAATCCAGCAGTTTTATTCTTTTTTAATTTCTTTAGGGACTTCGATTCCTCCAGTTGAAAAACCCCTGGAGCCACTTACGTTGGAAAGGAAGATACAGTGAAAATGACACAAGAAACTGGACCCCGGATTTACAAAAGTACTTGAATTTTGACCCCAGAACAGCTCAGAAAATAGACAATGGTAATAGGGCATAGAAAGTATCTTGTGGTTTGTTTTTTTTTTTTGCAATGCTTACTGCAATCTGTATTTATATTTGTCAGTTCTTTTTTTTTTTTATAGTGTCCTTTAGGTTGTTGCTTGTTTATCTCTGCAAGGGAAGCCTTTTATTCACTTTATTTTGACATCAATATGCAGCCAGAACTCTTGAAGTTACAGCATTTCATGATGCAAATTTGTAAGAAAAACTTTTAATTAAAATACTTAGAAGTTCTGTCTTTGTGACAATTGGAAAAAGATTAGCTCACAGCTTATTTACTGATTTATTCAGTGAGAAATTTACATCTAGCAGGTAAAATTCATATCATTGTATTAAATGACATTAATGGTTTTAGGAAATTGTTTCTTCTTACTGGATTTGCATTCTGGCCTCATCTAAATGTGTAACTTATTCTGAGATTGTTGCATTGTGGGAACCTGTTTGACCTCCATTTCTTTTCCAGAAATCTAGCAAAGGGGAAAAACAACAGATTCTCCCATATTTTCTTCTTGGTGCTTTAAAAACAAAAGCATTTTGACAAGTTTCAGAATGTCCCTGATGGTTGGCAGAGACTCTAGGTTATTTCTCTTGCTTGAACTTGTTCAATTTGGGAGGGTTAAGTTTAAATTTAGAATTTTAGGCAGTGCAGATTTTACTAAATGTTCCAGAAATGTGGGTTTATATAAGTTACATCATTGTCATGGAAAAAGAATTCTTAAAACCTAGTAAAAGGAAGGTGTCTGGTAAGGAATTAATAACAATCTTTCCTTTTTAGGCATTTTTTGGATTTCCTGGGAGGACCTGTGCCAGTACTATGATGTTATTTATTTGAGTTGGAACCCAAGTCTCTTTAAAGAATCTACGTGTATTCACAGGTTGGTCTGAGGGGGGGAAAAAAACAACCCATTTGTGTTGATATCTGAAAAAAATGTGATATGGTGCTTCCTTCCTTCCATTCTTCCTCGTTACAGCTGAAGAGATTGGATCCCCACTGACTTTACACTTTAAAATTCAAAATTCAGGTTTTCTTTGTGACTCCAGTGAACTTTTTGATGCTGTTCTGGACCTAAGATTGAGACCAGATTCTGACAATAGTCCCAAATTTATCAGAATAATGCTTGAAGTAATCACCAACTACTTCTTAAGTGTTCTAACCTTTATTTGGGATTTAATTTCCTGGGCAGTTGCAAGTGCAGTGAATGTTGTTTTCACAGGGTGTGTTCACTGTTGTCACCACAGTGCTTTAAATAATTCTAATTTTCACTAGCCATAGGTATTATAAGTGATTTTTTTCCCTGCTGCTTTACCCATTATCTATCACATCCACAGTCTTTTTGTCATCTGTTTTGAGGACAAGTTTCTGCAAATAAGGGTTTCTGTGTTTTTCTCCGTTTCTGTGCATGGCAGCTCTGCACAAACTCCTTCATCCATAGCACAGCTTGCTGAGCTTTATCTGTAAAAGCTCTTTCCATCTTTTTTTTCACATTAAACCTAAAATACACCATGCTGATGTAACAAAATCAGCTTGTGTGTATGCTAATCTCTACTTGGTATCATTTTCCTTGATGTTATCAGTGATTATGGCTCCTCTGTGTAGTGAAATGCCTGGCACAGTGGCAACTGCCCTAAAAAGTGGGGTAATGATGGTGCTAATTTGAAGGTTATTTGATAGCACAGACTATCAAAAATAGTACATGCTATTCCATTATCAAAGTATGAGTCAGTGGCCTTCAGAATAGTTTTATCCCCTTTTTTTCCCACTTTGCATTCAGTCCTTAGCACTTTTCTGGGGGTTTTTAGCTTATTTTCCTGAGGCAGCAGGTAGATTTTTGCAATAGAGTACCTTAGAGGGATTTTTTTTTTAATTCTATTTTATTCTATTTTAATTTATTCTTCTAATTTTATTCTATTTTATTTAATTTTATCTTATTCTATTCTGTTCTATCTTATTTTATTTTATTCTATCTCATTTTATTCTATCTCATTTTATTCTATCTCATTTTATTCTATCTCATTTTATTCTATCTCATTTTATTCTATTCTATTTAGCATTTCACACTGGCACCCTTCTAGACATAAACCAGGTTGAATTTTAAAAGAAAAATTATCTTAATTTTTAAAAAAAGGCTGCAAAAATGTGGGTAAGCTTTTGAAACTCACCATAGATTATACCTGGAGTCTTATTGCTACAAAAGCTTGGGTGTTTTCCCCTAACTTATAAATATTTTGTGTCCAATAATCATAACAATTGACTAGCCTGATATTTTTTTTCTTTGCTTTAGCTTGCTGCAGACCCAAATCATTTATAACACAGAATTTTTTTAATACCAATATATTATTTAGCCACCATCAGATTTTTTTCCCTGCAGAAAATTGGTGTTCAGTGGCTTTGTCACTGCTAATGGATAGCTCTGTAGACGTGTAGGATTTGGAATTTGATTTCTAAGCATCAGTTAGTGTTTTACTCATAGGTGTCTGCTTTACTTTCAGCACTTGGGATGCAAAGCAAGGTCCAGTGAAGGATGCCTACAGCCTGGCCAACAATCCTCAGTACAAGCTGGAGGTCCAATGTCCACAAGGTGGTGCTGCTGTCTGGGTTCTGCTTAGCAGGCACATCACAGATAAGGTGCTGATTTTTTTTCTTAAATTTTCTCTATTTCAAGTTCTGTAGTACCTTCTGTAATTTTAAAAATAGTTTTCCATGCCATTAGTATATTAATTCTTGTATTTTCACCTTCAAGCATGTATGAGTTCTGAATTCAGTTGGCAGTTGCATACAAGATTGTTGAAACAGACCCAGAGTAAAAAAAAAAAAAATTGAGGTGATTATATTCTCTATATAGAAATAATGAAATAGCTGAACTGTTTGATGTTAAAATTAGTTTCAGATTACTTATTTCTACTGTTTTTTAAGAATGGATTGGGTATCTTAATCATAAAAATATTAGTGATGTGTTGATTGCATTTTTATTTGGTTCTGCTTAAG
>VZTY01022541.1:53950-72081 GCA_013400935.1 Turnix velox | reverse complement strand
TTTTAATTTTTAATTTTTATTTTAATTTTGTATTTTAATTTTTAAATTATTTATTTTAATTTTTTTAAATTTTTGTTTTAATTTTAAATTTTTATTTTAATTTTTTAAAATTGTTTTAGGATGACTTTGCACACAATCGGGAGTTCATCACCATGGTCGTGTACAAGACTGATGGGAAAAAAGTTTACTATCCAGGTTAGTGTTCCTTAAAATTATCAAGATTATGATGATGGCAAAAATGAAGAACTGAAAAGATAGAGCTGATAATAACTGTATTTTTTATTTCCCTTACATCAAACTGGAGATCTCTTTAAAAATACTCCGTGAAATAATTCAGTGAAGGTGTATCCTAAGGCAGGTAGGATTTGGCCTGTTGCATTTACAGAAAAAAAACTTATTTGAAGCAGGGATGCATTGAGGTAAAGCAATTGTTCCTCAATTAGGAACAATTAGAGAGTAGCTCTTTTAATAGAGTGGAATTTGGGGGTGTCTTTCCTATTGAATTGTCCATCTCTGATCTTGTGCAGTGAACTCCTACCATTTCCCTTAAATCGTTTTGTGGAAGGCATCTGTTGGGTCCTGAAAATAATCTCTTTTTGCAGGAGATGATCTTGTTAAAGCATCTGCTTGTCCTTTCCAGCCCAAGACGTGCTTCTGATTGTCCTGCTTTGAGTCGCTAATACTTAGAGTAGCTCTTATTTTACATGTTTTCTTACTGGAAAACATTCTTAAGTGGGCAAATGAAACATTTGAATAGTGGAAGGAGTTGCTCAGTTGTGCTTGAAAGAGAAAATCTTCCATGAACAACACTGAATAATTCCTATGTTTTGTCTCTCTGCCCAAGCTCTTTTATAAAAATTTGAATGTCGTGAGCAAAAACTCCTTTAAAACTTCTTTCCATGGAAATTGTGGTGCTATTTTTACCATCTGTTGCAATGAGATTAGAACAAAGCAGCTTAATTCTTTGGCTGCAAGGATCTAATGTTCTCATTGTTTTAGATTAATCCTTTCCCTTCTCCCTCCTTTGAGGAAGAAAATAAAAGGAAACCTGATCCTCGGCCTGTTGAAGTAATTGGCCAGGCTTTTCCCTGCTTCACCGAAATTAAAAAGTTTGTAAAGAACCAATTAGAGGCTAAATAACAAACTGCATTGTCTTAATTGGAGAAGCAAACGTTGGGGAGTTTAGAAACATGTGCCTTGGTGGTGGGATGCAGCTACATCTGTGTAGTGAAAACAAGGATTTAGAGATATTAATTAATATTAGTTTGAAAGTTTCCATTTGGAACAGACTTCTCAGGTTTGGGGGTTTTTTTACAGTGCTCACAAATTCCTTTTTTAAATTTCCACTGAATCACAGGAGGTCTTTAGAATAGGGACATTGATGGGAGGTAGATAAGCAGTTCTTGCAAGTTGTAGGATTTAAGATGTGCTATCAAGAACAGAATTTGTCTCTTGTCATGTGTGTGGTGTCTGTTAACTATCTCCTGATAGTAATAATTGCTCTCAAGTTCATGAGTTGTTTTTATGAGCAAAATTTGAGGCTCTTTTCTTCTGAGAGTGCTCATGTCTGCTTACAGTTTTAATTAGTACCAACACTCTTGAGTCTCCTGGCAAAATTTATTAATATAAAATGCTTTGGATCAGGGAAAAATCTTCATCCTTTTCTTTTTCAGCTGACCCTCCTCCATATATTGATGGTATTAGGATCAACAGTCCTCATTATCTGACCAAGATAAAACTCACCTCTCCAGGAACTCACACATTTACCTTAGTGGTGTCCCAGTATGAGAAACAAAACACAATCCATTACACTATCAGGGTAGGTGCAGTTGATTTCCTAATCAATATTTAATTTCTCTGATTTTCTTTAATAACTCTAATATTTAATTTCATCATGAATTAAACTATGAAGTGTCTGTTACTTGTAAGTTTGATTTAAAAGTTTACTCCTGGGATCAGTATTGTCCTTGGCAAGGAAACTGGAGTAGAACCAATGGATGAATTGTTTGATAATGCTCTCAGTTGAAGTTAAGGCAATATATAGGATGTATAGTTTTAATAATGAAAAATAATTCCATTTCTTAGAACAAAAACTAGTATTTTCTACTTGTTCAAAATAAGCCTATTACAGATTCAAGTTAAGTTTTATAATTCTTTTTATTTATCCAAGTCCTTAAGACTCAGTATTTGAGTTTTTTTATAACTGCTGGGTCATGTGATAATCAAGACTTGATATCTCTGTGCCTGAAAAACGCAAAATATTAATTTTTTTTCTGTTATTTTAATAAAAACTAAGTAGAACTAAGCCTTGTTAGTCCCAGCACAGTCCTGGATTTTGCAATTCAGATGGAATTATCTGATGGGTAACACAGGAATGCAGAAAACAAGAATTTAAGAATGATGTGTAGGCAATAATGCTGCTTTTACCATGTCATGATTTCATTGAAAAAGTGGCAAGGTGAGTGTGTGACAAGCTTTTTTTCTTTTCCAACACAGGTGTATTCCCTGTGCAAGTTCACCTTTTCCAAGATCCCTACTCCTTATACCATTTCCAAACGGGTAAGGGAATACTTTGTTTCATAGGTCACGGGGTTGTAATTCTGCTTTGGCTTTTCTTTATTTGAGTGATGAAATGTTTTAAAGAAATTCTGAGCAAAATGCCAGCTTAAGCCATGTCCTAATAGGTGGAAATTAACTGAAGCTTCATCTAAGCACCAGAGCAATCCTGTACTCAAGTTAGATATAATTTCTTAAACAATTACCTGTGCTGTTGGCATAATTCGTATCAACATAGAATTCCTTGATCTGGCTCATCCAGTTTATACAGCTCTGTGTGGATGGTGGTTTAATTTTCACCTGCATTTGGTCACCTTTATGCTGTTCCATCTTTACCAAGTGTACTGTAAAGCCTTTGTAGAAGCCTCTGCATCCTACAATGAAATTTCTCTTCAGTGATGAGATTATGCCAGTACTAGAGAGTTAAAACTCTGCAACTCTTTGCTCATTTCACCCTTGAGGGAATGGAAAGGTTTTCTTGGAAAACCTTTTGGCATGATGGTACAAAATCAGCAATGGCAATTATATTAGCAAATCAGTTTAGGTTCCTCAATTTTGCAGACATCTCCAAGGTCCAGAATTATTGGGATAAACACTCATATCACTGAATATCAAGGCAATATTCCCCATGGTTGATTTAATTTAGAAAATTCTCCCTGAAAGCAAAGCAGAAAGAGCAAAGAGTTTGGAGTGAAACAAAGTCAGAAGCCTAAGCAGTTTTGGGTCCAGCTGCTGCTCATATTTCAGCTGTCAGCACAAGCTGCTGTTATGCCTTCAGCTGAAATATAAATATAACCAGGAGCTCACAGGATAAAATAACCTGCCTGTATTTTCATCCTCAAGAAATAATAAACCAGCAGCTGTTATCTTTTAATCTCTGTACCTCACACGCATACCCTGAGGAATCCAACCTTCACCATAAAGAACTTCTTTCTTCTCTCCAGCTTGAATCTCTCCTCTTCCTACTTACATCCATTATTCCTAGTCCTCCCATCACATATCTTATTAAAAAGTCCTACCCCTGCTTTTCTGTAGCCCCCCCTTCAGATATAGATAAGTTACTAACCTGCTTGCTGGAGAACCTTAAGTTGCTGGGGAGATTCCTGGGAACAACAGTGAGACAATTTCCTTGTTAATTCCAGCAATCAGTCATTTTTAAGTCTTAAAATCTGGGCTTAGTTTTGAGGAACAGTTGGGAAATAGAATC
Source organism: Turnix velox (assembly GCA_013400935.1). NCBI lineage: Eukaryota > Metazoa > Chordata > Aves > Charadriiformes > Turnicidae > Turnix > Turnix velox. Next base: position 68,318 of record VZTY01022541.1, on the reverse strand, counting down.
ATAAAATCAGCTAAATGGGAAAAGAGATTTTAAGATAATTTAGTAACCTAACACTGGTTCTTCTCAGTGACCTCCAGTGATAGGATTTGGAGAACACAGGAGTTTCCACGGAAATAAGAGAAGAAACTTTGTCAGGGTGAGGGTGAGAGAAGAGTGGCCCAGGCTGCCCAGAGGGTGTGGGGTCTCCTTCTCTGGAGACATTCAAACCCCACCTGGACACCTTCCTGTAGGACCTGATCTTGGTGTTCCTACGCCAGCAGTGGGACTGAACTAGATGATCTCTCCAGGTCACTTCCAATCCCTAATATTCTGAGAAGATTAAATCATGTCCCCAAGCTACATCTACGGGTCCCTTAAGTACCTCCAGAGATTCTTTCAAGCCCTGGGCAGCCCATTCCTATGCTTGACAGCCCTTTTGGGGAAGAAATTCTTCCTAATACCCATCCTAAACCTCCCCTAGAAGCTATTTCCTCTTGTCCTGCTGCTTGTTACTAGGAAAACAAAATCTTTAAGGGGGGGTTAAAAAGTCATCTAAGGTGACTGGAGTGTTTTAGAGGCAGAACATGTGTTTTATATTACGTTTCAAAAGATAATTAAATATGTGGAAACCTCTTGTTAATTAGGAGGTGTCTGCCTAGTATTCAAATCAAAGGCACGTTCTGGCTCTGTGCATGATTAAATACAAAAAAAGCTGCCTGTGCTTCATTCTTCTTTGGTGCTGGCTTAGCACCAACTGTGAATTAGTTATCTGCTTGTTTTTTATCAATAAAAGCAATTAAATTCAGGTATTTTAGGCTAAAGCTGAGTCAGCTCTGGAGGACAACAAGCCAAAGTGCATGGAAAACCAAGAGCATTGGGTTCTGGGGTAGCATGGTGGGGAGAAAAATCCCATTTGCTTCCCAAACTTGCCATGTTGGAGGCTTTTAGAAGCTAAATAAATTAAAACACAAGGAAAAATTAAAAAAAAAAACAACCTCTGTTCACAGAAAGGGGAGGGAAGTAAGAGGAGGAAAGGGCTCTCATCTATAAATTTGTGTGAAAGCCTGGCGTGTCTTACAAGTCTAACCTTTCAGTGTAATGCCTGGCAGGAGGAAGTTGCAAACAGATGGGCTGCTTCCCAAAATTCTCAGCAGCTTTCTCCCTCTTTATGTGTCTTTGTCCTTGCAGAATCTGTCCTTGGGACTATCTCCTCCTGGTAATGCTTGTTGAGGTGAATGGACAGGGTTGGATTTCAAAATTTCAAAAGCAAAGGTTACAACAGGAATAAGAGTACAATTCTATTTATAATTTTGCACAAAAAGGAGTGTCTGAACCAAAAAAACCCCACCAAAACCACCCTGCATTGCACAATAGTCATGGTTTAGATAGAATATACACCTTTTTATTAGCTCCAGCTTGTCACATCTAAAAAGTCATTAATTACTTACTTAATATAAGCTGAAAACACTTTTACAAGACATCTAAAACCCTGCTTGATGTGGGTGGAGGACTGCAGTGCATCAAATCCAACTTCTAAATGCTTAGTACACCCTTTCACTTGTATTTTAATAAAGATTACAAGTGAGTGCCGAAGTCACTGACCTCTAAAATGAGAAGAAAAGCCTCTACTCGTGTGCATGTGCATAAATATTCCTCAGGATATGAATTACTGTGGGGTTTTTTTGTTTTCCTTCCAGGTTAATGGCCAGTGGAAAGGTCCCAGTGCTGGAGGATGTGGAAACTTCAGAGACACCTACAAAAATAACCCCATTTATCAATTCCAGCTGGACAAGAATGGGCCATTATTAATTGAACTACGAGGACCAAGGTTTGTAGACTATCAACCCTGTTAAAAAAATCCTACCCCAGCCTTGCTGTAGGTGTTGAGAAGGTATTTAAGGTATTGAGAAGCTACTGTGAGGTCCTCCAGGCTGAACAACCCCAACTCCTTCAGCCTGTCCTCAAAAGGGAGGTTCTCCAGCCCTTTAATCATCTTTGTGGACCCCTCCAACATCTCAATGTCCTTCTTACATTGAGAACTGGACACTTAACTCTAGTTGGGGTCTAACCAGAGCCAAGTAGAGGGGCAAAATCACCTCCCTTGACCTGCTGGTCACCATTCTTTATGGTAAACCCAAACAACTAAAGTCTCGTCACTTGCAGGCAATACAGTGTTGGTTTTGAACTCATCACGGTGTCAACAGTAGGAGACCCAGGTTCCAGTGGCTTTCAGAAGAAGAGCAGTGGTGACTACAGGTAATACTCTATTTAATAAAACCTTAAGGGCTTGAAATCTATTTCAGATCTTGGTCATCCTAAAAGTCGGCTTCTCTTTTTATCCCAGGTGTGGATTTTGCTACTTGGAAGTGGAGCACGTTGCTGCTGGAGTTTACAACCTTATCCCAACCACATTCCTGCCCCAACAAGAGGGTCCTTTTTTCTTAGATTTTAATAGTGTTACTCCTATTAAAGTCTCACAGCTGCAGTGAGGAGACAGGTCTGTGCTTAAAAAAAAGGTGGTTTTGATGTGTCCCTACAGCCTGAGAGCTGAATAACTCCCTACTGCACATTCAAAGGGGTAGCCAAGTGCCAAGTGGCCAGTTAATTGTGGTAGGCAATTAGCTGTGGGGTTTTTGCTGCTATGGGAATGAGTGAGCATTGCTTAAAGGCTCATGAAAGGGTTAAGTCTTCAGTGAACCATCAGAACTTAACTTATTGCAATTTTTCCACTCTTCAAATCAAATTCTAGCAAACTAAGAGGAAAAACTAAAAAAAAAAAAATCTATTCTCCCAAAACAGAGGGTATATATATATATATGGGTTTAAGATTTTATTCTTAAAAGTAAACACACTAAGTGAAAAATATCCTTGTGTATTCTCTGCTTATTAAAAAAAAAAATCTCAGGACCAAATAGCTTTTACTACATCTTTGTGCTGCTCTCTTCAATGTTTTTTGGCAAAATTTTAGGTACTTTAGGTAAATTTCCTACTGCAAACCAGCACGCTCAGAATGCACATATAGGGTAGAGGAAAAGGAAAAAAATTCACCTGAGCTACTTCTTGGAGAAAAGCAGTGGATTTACTGGAGTTACAGTGGATTTTCTGGAGTTACATGTACTTTGAGAGCTCTTTTTTCCTATCTCTATTCTTTTACACATAATTTTACAGCACAGTTTATTCTCTGACTTCCTTCCTAGTAGCTGCAAGACTTGGCAGATGAGCAGTAAAATAAAGAGAGCAGTAACAAGTGGGAAAGGTTTTCTTCTAAACCTACACTGTGAAGTTCTCTTTATCTCCTGAGGTAGCCACATTTGATGGTGGGAGGAGGTAAGGAACCACTTGTGGTCATCATCCCAGCAAAGAAATGGGTTTTTTTAAATTATTCAGCTTGCAGGGGAAGAATAACTTCTCCCCCTAATAAGTCAGAGGAGCAAGAAATGCACTTGCTGCTCCTGTTATACAAGTGAAATAATGAATTATAGAATAGTTTGGGTTGAAAGGGACCTTAAAAATCATCTAGTTCCAACTCCCCTGCCATAGGTTAAGGGATACCTCCCACTAGATCAGGTTGCAAAAGGAGCAGCATCAAAATTCTTAAAAATAAAAGAAATATAGTAGAAGTGGGGTTAGTCCAGAATATGGGAGTTAATTCTCCTTCAGAGAGGGTGTTTTTAAACAGCCAGAGGAATTTCTTTGCCCTTCAGGTTGGTTTGGCATTTTTCAAATCTGAAAAACATGGGATTTAAATCTTATTGTAGAGAATATGCTTTATGGAAACAGCAGAAATGTTATCTGTGGGCTAAAACTGTTCTCCTAGAAGTCTAGCAGCCCTCTCCAGAAAAGAAAAGATGCCTTTTGTTTCTTTTTTTTTTTTTCCTTCATCAGACAGCTGCTTAACAAATGTCTGGCTTTTAAAAGGGCACTGCAAACAAATGCTTTTCTGGCTGCACTTCTCTCCGTGACCATCTGGGCTATAGGAAATTTGGGATGAGTTTTTCTCCCTTCTTCCCTTCTTTCACAGGACAGTTTCTGATGATTATTGCAACCAACCAACACAAGGAGCAGCAGAGACTCAGGCTGAGTGAAAATTAGGATGGTTCTGGTGATCTTTTTGCTTTTGGGATCACAGACCAAAGCCTGCTTCAATCCCACTAAATTAAAATTACATTCAGACAACAATTTCCCCTACAAATCTGCGTGAACTAGAGTAGCAGTGGAGCCTTTATCACTTAGAAAGTCCTAACTGAGTATATTTTTGACAGCACAAGCTGTAAAATCTGATGTTTTTCTGTAGCTGGTTTTCTACTTTGCAGAAAAAGGGATTTTCTTTCCTTTTTTATCCCTCTTGAGAACAAGCTAGAGCCAAAAATCATGCTGGGTGGATGCAGAAGGTTCTGCTTTTGTTCTCTCTCTAGGATACATTATTATTTCTCCCAGAACCCCACATGATTTAGGGACAGCATCAGGTGCCTCAATAAGGCAAGTCCTAGTCAAAGACTGCACTGCCAAAGGACTACCAGCTCTAGGTCAGTACACTCAGGTGGAATATTTAAAAAGAAATATAAAATCTTCTTAGAAATTCTAGATTATGTTTGTGGCAAATTTGTCTTTCACTTGCTACAAAGGTTTTTGTAATTTTCACTTGCTACAAAGGTCTGTGTAATTTTTATTTCACTTGCTACAAAGCTTTGTGTAAGCACTAATGATTTTCTTTGCCTTTTTTTTTGTCAAATACTTCTATAAGTAAATCTGGAAAACTAAACCCTGATGCTTAGATTTTAACACAGTTTCAAGCTAATCTCCAAGTTAAGACTTTTCTTTCCACTCCCAGGATTTACACTTTGAAAGGCTACTAGGAAGAAATTCTTTTAAAATTCTCTTACCAGGGATGGGTAAGGATAAAATTAGAAATAACCTCTTCAGAAGTTTTGAAATTCTGAAAAAATGGCAAAGATTTTTCTCTAAGTTTCTCTTTTTTTAAAAAAATCCTACCTTAAACTCCACAATGCTGCTGTTTTTAGCTCAGGGTGAGACAGCCCAGGCACACACTGCTCTCCCAAGTTGCTTTGTGAGTAAGGTTAAGGTAATCTGTAGTTAATCCAACCCATTGAGGAGCAGCAGCACATGGATTTCAACACCTCCTATCCCATCCACCCCATATTTCTGAGGTTCACTCCTACTTTCTTGATTTTTTTATATGTCAATTATGCACTTATCACACTCTGTATGATGTTAGAACAGCCAGCTCTTTGTTGTAAATACAGTAGAGAAAGTGTTCACCACTTAGGCAAAAAGGAAACATAAATTATTTCATAATACCAAAGAGAAGCAGAATTCTTAGGTTTAAAATTTATCCTTTCTCACACTTCAGGGCAGCTGAAGTGATTCCCACCTGTACTTTGATAACCAGAGGTTTATTTTTCTACCCATGAAGGCAGCTACACCATCATGTTACACTCCAAAATGCAGAAAAAAAACCCTCTCCCAACTGGAGAAATCTTTCATTTACTCCACAGTGATGTATTTTCATCTCAGTTTGTCCTATTTATAATCATTGCTATGAAAATAAAAAGCATTTTATGTTCATTTTTTAATAAATTAAGACATCAAGTTCTGCCTCTTTTGCTTGCACATTTGAAGTGTGATTTACCTGCCAACTCCAGAGGGTCACCAAAGGAAGGAGACTGCAGCAAGATCCTTAAAAACACCTCTTTTTATATCCTGCTGAACATAAAATTCATTTCTTGATGGTAGGAAAGTTGGGGTTTCCACTCTGAACTAACAAGATGAGAGAAAAATTTAATGACAAGAAAATTAAATTAAAAAAAAATCCCAAAAAGCCTCAATACCACCAAAAAAAAATCATATAATCCATACAAGTCCACAAAACTTCTAATTTTTGTAACATTTATAATTTTTTTAACATTTAGAATATTTTTTAACATTTAGAATTTTTTAACATATTTTTTTTTAATGCAGGACAAAGTTTCAATCAAGATGTTTAATACAAGGTGGCACTTCTGTACTGCTTTTCATTTTGTATTTAATAAAGTCAGTCCCAGTTTTGGGAGCATCTATTGGGGCTGAGAGATGGTTCCAACCCATGTTCTTCCACACATGTGGAGCCAAATTAACCTAAATAAGTGGCCTAAATTAAAACCCAGAAATTGGAGAAAGATTTTTAAATGCTTTCAGGTCTTGAAAAGACATTAATGTATAAATATTTAGAGCTATTACATGTTGAATCTAATTTTTATTTTTATCCTTCACCTCAAATTATTCTCATGGCTTTGCAGCGTTTCCAACAGCATTTGCAGAGAGAGGTGTTAGGAATATTGTCCTTTTTTCCACCAATTAAAGGGATTTTGGAAAATTTGATTGAAGTTCTCCTGTCACACAGTTCAGAATTAGAAGTGAATCATGGATGAAGGAATTCAGGAAACCAGAAGAAGCTAAGAACTTTCCATATCTCTAGAAAAGGACTTTTAATATCGGAGTAGCACCCATCTGCAGCCTTGGTCTGGAGCTGAATCCTTCAAACATGTTGTGGGAGAGAAGATTTGGGGTCTTAACACTTGAGAGAGACTTATCCAAAACGTGTAAAACAACAAAAAATGTTTACTGTAGTGTGAAGAATTTTACATGAATTTTTGAGAATAGATACAACAAGCCGTGGTGGCAGGGATGAAATACAACAGGACTGCAAAAAAAAAAAAACCAAAACAAAACAAAAAGAGAATAGAAAATACTTTGGGCAGTACTAAAATTCATAGAAACTGACATCTTAGGTAAAACAAGAGCTTTGAGAAATGCTCAGCCACCAAAAATGAAGAGTCCTAGTATTTATTTTTTTTTAACTACCACTTATTAGCATAATTACCAGACACTACTACTGCCTAACAGCTGCTGGCAAAACATGCCCCTTTCTAGTTTTATCAAACATTCCCTTTAGGGCATCCTAAAATCCCCCAGAAGTCCCTTCAAGGAGTTCAAAAAAAACCTCACACAAGTACAACCTACAGAGAAAAAAGCTTAAGAACAACATTGTCAATCTACACTGGCAATTCCTTTTTCTTCATGCAATCATAAAACCATCCCAAAACATCTAGGATTCCCATTTTGGGGAAGAAAAAAAAAACCTGAAAACACTTAAAGTGCTGAAAAATAATACTTTTCAGGGAAGAGAAAGGGCAAGGGGACAATCAACTCTTTTTTTTTTTTTGGTCAGAGTCCAAGAAGGTGAGGAGAAAAGGACTTAAACCACAAAGTGTCACCATCCCCTTTCTGTCTGTCTCTTAAAACCAGGTTTTAAAAGGCCTGGATCCATCCCTTTTGTGACCCCACACATGCAACAGCCTTTTCCTGGATACAAAATACTTGTAAAGTTCCAGACAATATGCCAACTTAAAACATCAAGAGGATCCACTGAAGAGCATTTTCCTTCTACAAAAAAAACCCTACAAAGTCAAACTGCAAAAGTCTGGCTTGAATTTCATGGATTTCCAACAAGAACATCCCTAGTTATTGCTTCAGCCAGGCTGCTAGATTAAAAAAAAAATTTATAAAGTCTGTGGAACACCAGCAGGGCTTAAACCTTTGATAACTTGTCCAGCCTACTGAGGGATTTACTGAATTTAAAAAAAAAAAAAACTTCAGCTTTCCACATCAATTGGATTTCTTAGTGCAGTTTTTTTCAATTCTTAAGAGCAAAATGCTTAAGATTTGGCAGATATTATTGGCACGACGTTCTTCAAAAACACTTTAGAAGTTCATGTATATAAATACTTATATTCCCATGAATCAGCTTAGCCAATCTGGGCAGCTTTTCTGCCTGCACAGATTCCTTCTTTGATTTTCATGCACTGAAGGGAGAGCTGCTTCATCCTGTTCTCCAAAGCCAGCCCTTCGCTGGAGCTGCTCCTGCTGCTCCTGCTCTTGGTGGCTCTCTCATTTGTCTTGATCTCAGCCCCTTCTGCCCTATCCCCTGCAAAGAGAAAAAAGGATTAAAGAGGGAGGTTTAACGCTGGGATTTCACTCTGCAGCTTCCTTGGCCAAGGAGTGACCCCCAAATCAATAAAAAGGAGCTTAAATAAAGATGTTTTAATGGATTGGAAGTTGACCTTTGCATCAAACTAAGCAGCCTTAGGTCAGAGTGCACAAGAGCAATAGCAATCCTCTGCTCTCAATTTGTCACCAAGGCCTGGCAAGTTATTATTTTTTTCACAGAGGGGAAGATTTTCTGCAAGACAGGGATTTTAAAAAATTTAATTTGGAATAATAGTTTGGGTTGGAAGGGACCTAAAAGATCATCTAGTTCATAGGCAGGGACACCTCCCACTACACCAGGTTCCTCAGTGCCTCATCCAGCCTGGCCTTAAAACACCTCCAGGGATTGAGGGGGCATCCACAACCTCTCTGGGCGACCTCTTCCAGTGTCTCACCACCCTCACAGCAAAGAATTTCTTTCTTCTCTCCAGCCTAAATCGCCGCTCTTCCAATTTACATCCATTATTCCTAGTCTTTCCACCACATATCCTATTAAAAAGTCCCTCTCCAGCCTTTCTGTAGCCCCCTTCTGGTACTGAGAAGTTCCTCTGAGGTCCTCCCTGAGCCTTCTCTTCTCCAGACTGAGAAGAAAAATAGCCTTCCCCTGCTAAAAACAATATAAATTCCCTGAAAAACTGGAGCTCTTTATTAACAATAGCCCCTGAAACAAAAGGGAGAAGAAATTTTCTACTAAAGGATGGCACCATTCCATTTAAATATCTCTGGGAAACCTCTTCCAGTGTCTCTCCATCCTCACAGCAAAGAATTCCTTTCTTATCTTCAGCCTAAATCTCCCCTCTTCCAATTTATACCCATTATTCCTAGTCCCTCTATCATATATCATATTCAAAAGTCCTACCCCAGCCTTTCTGTATCCTCCTTCAGGTATTGAGAAGCTCCTCTGAGGTCCCCCCTGAGCCTTCTCCAACCCCAGCTCCAGTCTGAGTGATGACTGGTTTCATTAGAACCCTCAAATCCCTCCCCTGAGACAGAAATGAGGAACCTTCCCAGACAGCAGAAGAATAATTAAAAAACATTTTAGATGCCATTGTTAAGCTCTGAGATTCAGGACCTTCAAGAACTAACTGCTTTCCCCAGGAAGTGAGGAGTGTGTTGGAGCTCAGGGAGGTTCCTCCTGGAGCTGAGAGGCTTTTCCTGCTCCCTTTATCAAGCTGGAAAAGAAAACATGGTTCCACAGTGGAGGTACCTCTTTCTGCTTCACACTCTGGGGAGGAAGCCCCACTGCATTCACTCCTGGGGCCGAGGACAGGGAAGATCATCCCAAACTCTGAGAGGGACACTGGGCTGTGCAGATCCAGGCTTCCTGGTCGTGTGGTGGGAGGGAACTGAGTGGGCACCTCGCAGGGACTTGTAGGGTCAGAACTGAAGCTGGACACAGACTGAATTTCTGAATCTTCTTCAGATACCAAGCTGCTGCCGTTGTCATCCTCAAACACTTCTGAAGCCACTGCAATGTTCAAAGAATATTCCAGTTAGCAAAACTTCCCCCTTCCTTCACCCAGTATTCCTTTTCCTTAACCCATGGAACATGAAGTTCTGAGTCTGCCTGGAGGAACCTGCCAGTCACACCCTCCAAGACCAGCTCTACACCACCTCATGCTCCTCATGCCAAGAAGCTCTTAGACTTTTAATATCCCTCATGTTCACTTGTGGTCTTTGGAACATCATTTTGGCCTGGATCCTCTTCCCTGTGCCCACCTCAACTTGATCCCAGCACAGACTCCTGGTTATTTAAAGGAATTGGATGGAGATAAGAAAAGTTCCTTCCTGTGAGGTGTGGAAGAGGTTGCCCAGAGAGGTTGTGGATACCCCCTCAATCCCTGGAGGTGTTTAAGGCCAGGCTGGATGAGGCACTGAGCAACCTGGTCTAGTGGGAGGTGTCCCTGCCTATGAACTAGATGATCTTTTAGGTCCCTTCCAACCCAAACTATTTTATGATTCTATAAGTGTCACAGCTTTCTCCACCCCTAATCCCTTGATCCATGAGGTTTGTTTCCAACCATCACAGCCACCTCCCTCAGCAAAAACATGTAAGAATGTAAGAAACTCCTGTAAGAATGAGGAGCATTAAGAAGTTTGCCACAGTCCCAAAACAGCCAGCAAATTCCAAACTGAGGAATACACAGCACAATCTTCATCCCAGCATTTCTTTATGATGCCCATAGGATGTTCCCATATACAGGAGTTCTCTGTACTCACCAGAGATGGTGTCAGACTCAGGTTTGCTCGCTGACAGGTCTTCCACGGAGGTGTTGCTCCCTTCAGCACCCACACCACATCCTCGTGGTCCCATGGCACTGGACCTTCTCCTCTCGTGGATCTCATCCGAGATCATCTCCAGGTTTTTCAAGGCAGTCTTATACTCTCCTTTTGCCAGGGCCAGTTTGGCCTGCAGGTCATCCACTGTCTTCTTCAGTTGCTAACAAGGAAAACAGGTATTGGAATCACTGAGTAGTCAGGGAACTGCTTGCTTAGGTCAGAAGGGATCTTTTAGATCATAGAATAGTTTGGGTTGGAAGGGACCTCAAAGATCACCTAGTTCCAACCCTGTGACACCTCCCACTAGACCAGGTTGCTCAGTGCCTCATCCAGCCTGGCCCTAAACACCTTCAGGGATTGAGGGGGCATCCACAACCTCTCTGGGCAACCTCTTCCAGTGTCTCACCACACTCACACCAAAGAATTTCTTTCTTCTCTCCAGCCTAAATCGCCCCTCTTCCAATTTGCATCCATTATTTCTAGTCCTGCCATCCTGCACCCTATTAAAAAGTCCTACCCGGGACATTCTGTAGCCCTCTTCAGGTATTGAGAAGCTACTACAGGGTGCAATAGCTCTGGAGACATTCAAACTCCACCTGGACACCTTCCTGTGTGATCTGCTCTAGATGTTCCCGTTCCAGCAGGGGGAGAAGATCTCTTGAGGTCCCTTCCAATCACTGATATTCTGTGATCCCATGACACCCCCAAACTGCTGTTCCTGAGCACTGGGTAGACCTTGTTGCACCACAAGGAAACCCAAAGCAACAGCAAGCCCTGGCAGCTTCTCAGACAAACCCCAAACCTCATTTCTCCCAAACCCCAAATCCAAACTTGAGAAATGCACTACAAGCTCGTTATTTACTCTCTTAATTGGCCCAACTAATGAAGAGAGAACCCCCAGCACATTTAAACAATCTGATGCATAAAACATGGTGGGGAAGGGAGAAGAAAAAATTAAAAACCAACCAAACCCCACTTCAAACTCCAAAAAATAAAGGCAGTCAAAGCTACTTGTTGGGTTCTGGCAACAAGCAGCAGAACTCATCCCCCCCCCACTAATTTCACACAAGGAAACAAAACCCCCCTTTTAAGTCTTTTATCTTTGAAATGTGCTTAGCAAATTGCTCAAGAGGATTTGAATCCTCTGATTTTGCACAGTGGGAGCACTTTAGGATGTAATTTCAGTGTTTACTCTAAGCAGTGAAGGGTTTTCAGACAGATCTAAATGACACACTTACCTCTAGCTGGACGTAGTACTTTGCCTTCAGCTCAAAATAAGGTCTGTGGAGAAATAGAGAAGAATTTTTACAATTTTTTACAATCACTGAAACTGATGCAGAGTGTTAGAGTGGGAGTTTCTCTGTACATTAACACAGAGCTCTTGTGTTTCACTGCTATCTAGATGACAGAACACCTACATCTGTGCTCTAAATGTGTCTTTTTTCCCCAAAAAATACATCTTTTTTTCTTTGGACTAAATGAAAACTAAATGCAAAACTCTATGACTTCAATGAAAACTGAAAAAATCAAGTTTTGAAGCTGAGGGCATCATTCCTTCAAGCCTAGATTCAGGTGAAGGCATCTCCTCTGCATCCAAATTTTGATCCCACAGCACTTATCAATTCTTTGATCCCACAGAAGTTGTACCTCAGACTTCTCCACGGTGGGAAGGGCAATTTTTCATTTTATCAGTGAAGATATCAGAGATATCAGGCACTTCTCATGCAGAAAGCTCTCCCTGCAGCTCATCTGGCCACAGGGGACAGTCTCACACCCACCACAGCCACCAAAAGTGGCTTCAGAAAGCCACAGAGATGCAGCACAAAGCCTAGAAACCACATCATTCCACCTCTGATGTTCTAAAAACCAACAAGCCAACATCATAAGGATGTAACAGTGGGCAGCCCAAAAAGCCCTGATTTGAGAAGGGACTTCATTTTTTACTAGTGACAGGCAAGAAAGATGTCACCCACGCCTGGAAAAGGCCACCAACAGCTTTGAAGTGTAGGTGGTCACGCATCAGGACTCTTCTTCACTCATTAAAACATAAAGGGTGAGTGTCAGGAGGATGGAGCCAGGCTCTTCTCAGTGACCTCCAAGGATAGGACAAGGTGGAACATAGAATAGAAGGTTCCAGAGAAACTTTTTCACAGTAACAGAACACTGAAACAGACTGCGCAGGCAGAGTGTGGAGTCTCCTGCTCTAGAGTCATTCAAAACCCATCTGGAGGAGATGCCAGGAAGAGCAAAAGGCACTTTGTCCAAGTCACCAAAGCAGAAAGTGGCTTCCAAAAAGCACAGGCAAGCTCATTATCTAACAGCTCAGAGGCACTGAGCCAGAAGATCTGGCAACNGCTCTCCCTGCAGCTCATCTGGCCACAGGGGACAGTCTCACACCCACCACAGCCACCAAAAGTGGCTTCAGAAAGCCACAGAGATGCAGCACAAAGCCTAGAAACCACATCATTCCACCTCTGATGTTCTAAAAACCAACAAGCCAACATCATAAGGATGTAACAGTGGGCAGCCCAAAAAGCCCTGATTTGAGAAGGGACTTCATTTTTTACTAGTGACAGGCAAGAAAGATGTCACCCACGCCTGGAAAAGGCCACCAACAGCTTTGAAGTGTAGGTGGTCACGCATCAGGACTCTTCTTCACTCATTAAAACATAAAGGGTGAGTGTCAGGAGGATGGAGCCAGGCTCTTCTCAGTGACCTCCAAGGATAGGACAAGGTGGAACATAGAATAGAAGGTTCCAGAGAAACTTTTTCACAGTAACAGAACACTGAAACAGACTGCGCAGGCAGAGTGTGGAGTCTCCTGCTCTAGAGTCATTCAAAACCCATCTGGAGGAGATGCCAGGAAGAGCAAAAGGCACTTTGTCCAAGTCACCAAAGCAGAAAGTGGCTTCCAAAAAGCACAGGCAAGCTCATTATCTAACAGCTCAGAGGCACTGAGCCAGAAGATCTGGCAACTGTGAAGATCAAGCACCCCTACACACATTCATAGCTTCCAGAAATAAAATTAAAACCCCTACCAAACCAAAACAATCCAATAATAACCCACTCATCAACTTGAAGCAGCAAAAATAATCTTAATTACTTTCCTCCAGGCTATCCCAGTCTTAATTTCAAAGATTAATGCTTTAAGCACCTTAATCCCAGACTGGAGCTGGGAACAAACCCAAATAACTTTCTGCTTGGGAAAAAAAGCAACTCCATCTGGGTGATTGAGAGGGGGAATGGGCAACATGGGCATGAAAGATCTCACACACAGCCCTCAGAAGGTCAGAGAAGTTCCCTGGTATTAAATCCTTCCTGAAAAGCAGCCAGTTGCCAGGTCTGCCCTAATTCAGCAGCCAGTTGGACTCAACACCCTGCTTTTTTCAGCTCAGTTTCAATTTTCCTTCATGTGAAAATCATGATGCTGAGAGACAAGTGACCTTTCCAACAGCCCTACAGAGCAGGACTTCAAAGATACCCAGGATAATCATAGAATGGTTTGGGTTGGTTAAAGATCATCTAGTTTCAACCCCCCTGCTATGGGCAGGGACACCTCCCACAAGACCTCATCCAGCATGGACTTGAACACCTCCAGGGAAGGGACATACACAGCCTCTCTGGGCAACCTGTTCCAGTGTCCCACCTCAGACTTTAATGCCAAGTTAGAATTTTCTCTGCATTTCTCACTAAAGGATCTCCCAGGATGTGTCTAGGTGATTTATTCTACAAAGAGACAAAGGAATGTGCTGGGATCACACAAGCATCAGCACAAAAATGGGAGTCAAGACTAAAAGCAAGTTGGTGAGACTTCTCAGGAGGGGCTTGGTGGAAAGGACAAGGGGCAGCAAGATGGAACATAGGAGGTTCTACAGAAATACGAAAAAAACTTGTGTCAGAAGAGTGTCCCAGGCTGCCCAGAGAGGGTGTGGGGTCTCCTTCTCTTGAGACATTCATATCCAACCTGGACACCTTCCTGTGTGACCTGATCTGGGTGTTCCTACACCAGCAGAGGGATGGGACTAGATGATCTCTTGATGTCCCTTCTAATCCCTGATATTCT
>VZTY01022541.1:32409-45047 GCA_013400935.1 Turnix velox | reverse complement strand
TTAGTTTCCAGGCTTGGTTTGCACACCCCAAAGCAGCACAGAGTTCTGGGCATGTACTAGTGGGTGAAGAGCATCCTGGTGCAAATTAATCCTCAAATAACCTTAAAAAGTCTAAGAAAAATACAACCCATGATGCTCACTAGTGGGTGAAGAGCATCCTGGTGCAAATTCATCTGCAAATCACCTTAGAAAGTCATAAGAAAAGCAAAAAAAACCCAAATCATGTATTACACCTCATCATCTGAGACCACCAGCTCCTCCTATCACAATTTATAAATTCAGAATAAGCCTGACCAAAGAATATTTTAATATCACAGAATCATAGGATGGTTTGGGTTGGAAGGGACCTTAAAGATCATCTAGTTCCAACCAGGGACACCCAATAGGCCAGGTTGCTCAGTGCCTCATCCAGCCTGGCCTTAAACACCTCCAGGGATTGAGGGGGCAACCACAACCTCTCTGGGCAACCTCTTCCAGTGTCTCACCACCCTCACTAGCTACTAACTAACCATGGTAACCCCCCAAACTCCAGGAAAACCATCTGAGGGTGTTTAAACAAAGCTTAGACCAAAACTTGGAACAAAGCACACAGCAAGATGCTGAATCTCAGTCCCCACAACATCCTCTGCTCAATTCGCCCAAAAGTCACCATCTTACTTTGTTTACAACCACTAAACTCAACCTGTGCTAGTTAAAGGGATCACAAGCAAATAAAGGCCAGAATTTTCCCATTTTCCCTTTTTTATGGGGTGGAATTTTTAGAAGTGGAATAATGTGCAAGACTCCACTAAAGAGCCTTCACCAAACATAGCACTGAGGATGCCAGGAGGAAGAGCAGGACTGATTTTCATAGAAGACCCCAATAATTTCCAGGCAGGCAATGAAGGCTTCAGCTTCATGGCTCCCTGCTGCAGGAGAAGGCCTGCCCACACAAGAAGCAAATTAGAAAGGCAAGAAAGACTGGCAACCCATCCCCAGCACAGGCTGAACAGCACCAGCAAGAAACCACCTTCGAAACTCCAGTAAAACCAGAGCCCAAGGCAATGCCAGTATGAGAGAAGTCAGAGTTTTCTCACCCTGGCTGCCTCAGCAGCTCCAAAGTTTCTGTTGGCACAGGGATCTAATAAGCCAGCAAAAAGTCTGCAGAGCATTAGGAGATGAGTTACTAAATCCCCAGGGAAAATAATGCTTAGTGGTAGGTGGCAGTAAGTAAAGGATCATCTCATGAAGCCTCTAAAGCAAAATTGGCTGCACAGCAAAAAAAAAAAACAACCAATCTCTAGGATGAAAATATTGGAAGGTTTGAAGGTGGTGAGACAATGGAACAGGCTGAAGGAGTTGGGGTTGTTCAGCCTGGAGAAGAAAAGGCTCAGGAGGAACCTCATAGCAGCTTCTCAACACCTGAAAGGGGCTACAGAAAGGCTGGGGTAGGACTTCTTAATAGGGTCCAGGATGGCAAGACTAGAAATAATGGATGCAAATTGGAAGAGAAGAGATCTAGGCTGGAGAGAAGAAAGAAGTGATTTAGGGTGAGGGTGGTGAGACACTGGAAGAGGTTGCCCAGAGAGGTTGTGGATGCCCCCTCAATCCCTGGAGGTGTTTAAGGCCAGGCTGGATGAGGCACTGAGCAACCTGGTCTAACAAGAGGTGTCCCTGCCCATGGCAGGGGGGTTGGAAATAGATGATATTTAAGAACCCTTCCATCCCAAACCATTCTGTAATTCTATCCTATAGCTTGTCATCAATTGCAACCTCATCTTCTGGTGAGGGAGACCAGACAAAGGGAAAAATTCCGTAGCAGGAGGCTTTGCCCCAAAAAATGTTCCATCTGCAACTATTTCTGGTATCCTGGCTTGTTGTTAACTCTATGCAAACAAGCTCACAGATCAGAAGCTGGGCAATGTCTGACAGCATGGATTAGATGTCAGGTAACCTCAGAGGAATGCTACAGCTGTGTTGTACTCTCTTGAGGTGCCAGGGAGATGATACAGTCCTGTGTAACTAGGTAAGCAAAAATAAAAAAGAGGGGTAGATGAAATAAAGGAGTATATATCTTAGCTTGAATCTTCTGAATTAACATCAACCATGTGGTAGGGTGGGAAAAAAATAATAGAATGGCTTGGGTTGGAAGGGACCTTCAAGATCATCTAGTTCCAACCCCCCTGCCATGAGCAGGGACATCTCCTACTACCCCAGGTTGTTCAATGCTTCATCCAGCCTGGCCTTAAACACCTCCAGTGATTGAGGGGACATCCACAACCTCTCTGGGGAACCTCTTCCAGTGTCTCACCACCCTCATAACGAACAACTTCTTTCTTCTCTCCAGCCTAAATCTCCCTCTTCCAATTTGCATCCATTCCTCCTATTCTTCCATCACATATCCTGTTAAAAAGTCCTACCCCAGCCTTTCTGTAGCCCCCTTCTGGTATTGAGAAGCTCCTCTGAGGTCCCCCCTGAGCCTTCTCTTCTCTAGGCTCAACCACCTCAACTCCTTCCAACTGTCCTCAGAAGGGAGGTGCTCCAGCCCTCTCATCATCCTCATGCCCCTCCTCTGGACCTGCTCCAACAGTTCAATGTCCTTCTTACATTGAGATCTGCAGAACTGTACACAGTAACTGCATTTGGGGTCTCACCAGAGGAAATTAGAGGGGCAAAATCCCCTCCCTTACCTGCTGGTCACACTTCTCTTGATGCAGCCTAATTCACAAGAAGGACATCATCACTAACAAAACCAGCAAATCCCCCATTACAAACAATAATCAAATATCAATTATTTTATAATATTTACAAAATCGGCTTCTCATTTAGCCAGGTGAGCCCATCTCACCCCATGTTGCCAAGGTGTTGACACCACTTTCTTCCAGCATCTCTCTGCTATTGCCAATAGAAGGCACAAACAATCTCCACTACTAAAAAGCATGAAGGGAACACACAGCTGCTGCTCAGAACAAGGCACTGTCACATGATGTGCTGGCCCAAGGGCTTTGCTCTAAAAAGAACATGTTTGTTAATGAAAAACCTATGTCTTCCCACTCACTAATCTTTAAAACAATAATTTTATTGCTACCAGCAAACACCTACTTGCTTATTCCCAGATAGATAAGGATTAACTGCGTTCCAGTCCCACTCCTCAGAGGGAAGAAAATATCAGATGTTTTCATTCCAACCCCTTTTAATTAATTAACAACATCCCATGGTTAATTTGCTGTGCAAAGTACAACAGGGAACATGTTTTGAAACAGGAACTTTATTCCATCAGTCACCCACCAGAGCTTCTACAGAATAGCATTGAGGTTGGGGGGTTTTGTTTGCTTTTTTTAAAAGGACTCCCCTCTACCCAACAAACTGAGAGGTAGTAAATAACCCAGAACCCTCTTTTTTTGCTCTAGGTGGTGTACAGATGCTTCTAGACAGCTTCTAAAATGCAAAGCCTGGGGAGTGACCTCATTTTGGCAGATCTAGGAAGCTTTCCGAGAGATCTATATCAATCTGAGATGATTGTTTGCATTACTGACAGAAAATACTGTCTCTCAAGAGCCTGAAATATCCTTTTATTCTTCAAGCTGTTTATTGGAAGCTATAAAATTATACACAGGTATAAAATAACATATTTGAAGATTTTTATTTGTGTGGAGAAGACAAAAGGTGAAAATAAACCTTGCTAGAACTGTCTGGAGAACAAATAACTTCCTCCCTGCTGCAGAATTAATGAAATGCCTGTAGAATACAATGACCAGATGACATTTGGTGTCTAATTTTGATTAGATACCTCATTCTTGAGCTGGACTTTTTGGTCCCATCCATACACCCACCCTTCTACTGAACAGACCTGACTCCTGGCTTTATTTTTTGGTAAGCCTGTAGTCTATAAAAAGGCTCAGAGTAGACCTAGAAAGCATGTTCCAGGGGACATCTAGCCCCGTGCTAAGGTTAGGCAATAATTCCCTTAATACAGGATCACATATTGCCATATCCTCATGGACAACATGTTCAGGGCACACAAGGCGCAGCCCACTTCATCAGGTATTTCTGTTACCCACTTGGTCTCCTCAAAGACAGAATCCTACCTTGCTTTTTTAGGTGCTATGTAAGGGAAAAAAATAAAGAAAAAAATATAGTTCATTTAAATACTGTGAAATATTGGTGAAAACCAATCCTGGACTGGACCGAACAATCAGCTGGTAACTGTGTTCTCTGGTGGCTCCCATCTAGGCTGTACAGTAGGATCTTGTGAAGAATATAACCTCTGAGTGAATCATGACCACTGTGAACTCATTTAAAATCTAATGGCTCCTCATTTTTAACTCTTTGCCTCACAGGAGGAGGGAGATGATGCTCATTTGGGCAGAGAGATAGTGTGGGACATACTACATCAAGCCTTCTGGGGTTGTTGCAAGATGCTGGTCTCCTTGGACTCACACCAATTAATGAGTCTATGGCAGCAAAATATGAAAAAAAAAATTATCTTAATACTATCCAGTCTCCATGAGCACTCACTGCCATCTGCTTTTTAGTTGTGCACTTGTCTGTGGCCAAAATTATAAAGCTGCTGCCTTCTGGATGACAGAATCAGAGAATACAACCAAGTTTTTCCCCTCTCCAAGATAAAGTAGCTTACTAAGAAAGGAAAAATATCAAGATAACTAATTCTCAGGGCTCAACCCCCCTGCTATGGGCAGAGACACCTCCCAGTAGGATCAGGGTGCTCAATGCCTTGTCCAGCCTGGCCTTAAACATCTCCAGGGATTGAGGGGGCATCCACAACCTCTCTGGGCAACCTCTTCCAGGGTCTCACCTCCCTCACTGTAAAGAATTTATTTCTTCTATTTACCCTCTTCCAATTTACATCCATTATTTCTAGTCCTCCCAACAAATATCCTATTAAAAAGTCCTCCAAGATCCTTGTCTCACCCAGTTGCCACCAAAGCAGCAAATGCTTGTTCATAGAAGTTTCCTGTAGGTTGGCAAGGAACTGGCAGCCAGATTCTGAAAGCACACCCTGTGCATCCCCCTTAAGCAAAGAGAAGACACATGGGTAGGAGTTTCTCCAGCAGGATGGGCTGTTCTGAACATGTTCTCCCAGTCCCTGGCAAGCTTCACACTCCCTGACAACTGCCTGTCCTCAATGACAGGGAGAATGGAAGAATGTCCCAAGCTGACCTGATGTATCTCTGACAACATGTTCACAGCTCCTTCTGAGACTCTGATATTCCTAAGAGACCTGGTTGAAAAATACTTCAGCTTTTGACTCTTCAAAGTTTTCCCTAGTGGAATTACCCAACTCCACAGGCACAGGTGAATTATTACCTTGCTTGGCTTCAAGGAAAGAGTTGGGGGGATGATGAAACACACTCAGAAGAGAGTAACCAATATCCACACCACAATTGTTTTGCCCTCTAGCATGAGCATTCACTGGGTTATGAACTCCCACCTCTTTAGACCACTCCACATAAAGATTTGTGTGGCTGAAGAACTTGGCTGAAGTTCCAAGGTTACCTTCAGCAGCCATCCCTAAGCAACACAGGTAGATAGGATATCACCCTGACCTCAAGTCACCTGCCCACAAATGGCAGCCCCTATTTTTAACCATCTGATCCTGGCTGTGGCTTAGAATCTCTTTACTAGTGGCCAAAAAATGTTTGGGAGGGGAAAAAGGTAAGAGAACAAAGCAAGCTTTCCTTTAAATTATCTGATTTTTTTTTTTCCAAGATTCACCTTTCAGCAGCAGCCATGCAAATCTCACAATTTGTGTTTTCCCAAATTAGAGAGGATATAAAATGATTTTTTTTTCAGAGAACGGTGAAGAAAAAAAGGAATTAATCTCTGTTTTTATATCCCAACAGGTCCAACCTCTGCCACTGCACAGGAGCCAGACCACTTCTGCCTAACTCAGCTGGCATCTAACAAAAAAAATCTCACTAAAATTCCCTGCCTTAGCCCTCTTTTCATTACTCTAAAAAAGAGGACACATATCTCCCCATCCCAGCACAGCAGTGTTTCAGACCTACTTGCTAAACAGAAAATTTTCACAACAGATTAAAAAAAAAAGAAGAAAAAAACACTCTTGAAAGGGCAGGGAAAATAATTAGGTCATTGAATTGACATTAACTAGTGAGGTGACTTTGTATTGTTGCCATCCAGAAGAGCTTAGAACCCATAGATGCTTTGTGGGGCAGGAGAAAGAAATGGATGAAAAAGTAGCTTTCTTTTTCTAGTTAAATTCTTCAAGACTAGATGAAAACAGTATTTTTTCTACTTCTAGAAAGAAAAGGAGAGGGAAGAACCTCATATTTACAATGAAAAGCTAAAAAATCTAAAAAAAGTGAGCCCTCCAAGGCACATCATCTACTAATAATGATTAATTATAGTTTTTGCATCTGTAGCTCATACAAACTCATCATCCATCAGCTCAACAGTGGCTCAAATAAAATCAAAGTGCAGAATATATAAATACCAGCACAAAAATAGCTTGACCTGCTCACTGAGGCATGGAGAGCCCTAGAGAGACTTTTAGAAAGAGAATTACTACACAGAATTACTGGTTTCTACCACCAAGTAGCTAAAAATCAGCTCCTGCTATCCAAAGATCCCAAGAATATACTATTTGCAGATGGTTCTGCAGCAGATGCCACCTGGTCTGCAGGGAATATAAGTAACAGAGTGCTAAAAATCCATCAGGTATGGGTTTGTTCAAGTTCATCTGTGAAGAAGCAGCCCTTAAGTGTTCCCAAATGCAGAGCAGATGTACAGCTGCTCAGGATTAAGTGGGCAGGAACCTGCCAGTCACACTGACCTACTATCCTGCATTAGTAGGGTTTAGGGGGAAGACAAACACATTCAGGAGCTTCTCTTCACAGATCTGATCTTCAAATTTCATCCAGGCAGCATCGTGTATCATAGAATAGTTTGGGTTGGAAGGGACCTTCAAGATCGAGTTCCAACACACCAGGTTGCTCAATGCCTCATCCAGCCTGGCCTTAAACGCCTCCAGGGATTGAGGGGGCATCCACAACCTCTCTGAGAAACCTCTTCCAGTGTCTCACCACCCTCCCAGGAAAGAGCTTCTTTCTTATATGTAGCCTGAATCTCCCCTCTTCAAACTGGTATCCATTCCTCCTAGTCCTGCCATCCTGGACCCTATTACAAAGTCCTACCCCAGCCTTTCCATAAATTATTTTACTTATTCAAGTCCTTAAAAATCCAGAGTGCTAATAAATCTGCCTACCAAAACCTAGCAGGTTGACCCAGGTAAGTCTCCCTGAGCTCCCTACTTCCCTAGGCATCATTTGGTCTGAAAAAAAACCCCAAAAAATTAAACAAAACCATAAACACACAAAGATTTAATATTTAAAGCCTGAAAACTGGCTTTCAAGAGGAGTAAACTGAACACACCAAGCACAAGTTCTGTCTGACAGCAGCAAAACACTCAACTACAAGTACCCAAATTTAGGGTAGTGACTTCTACACACTGGTCCCAGTTACAACTGGGCAAACATAAGGCATAAGAGGCACTCCAAATTTTGAGTATGGTTAAATATCCTCTTTATTTAACCCAAAAATGCACTCTGCTTGAAGACTGAAGTTGCAAAACTTGGTGGATTCCCCAGTGGAAGTCCAGGAAGTGACTCCTCACCCCCAGTAATAAAACTCCTGATGTCAGATTCCTTTGCTTGCTTTATTTCCTCTTCAGCTGGGTGCCTGGCACCACAGTCAGCCACAAATCATGTGGAAAGGGGGATGAATATATACTGAGAACACTTTTTGGGATCACAGCAGTAAAAACTCCTCTTTTCTCAAGAGGATTGACGTCACATCAACACAGTTTTCCTAAGATTTAATGAGGTGTTTTGTAACAAGAAACTCAAAGAGTTGGTGGGAAGAAGGGGTTCAAGTCTAGAGCAGCCCCACAGGGAGCAGAAAGGGAAAACGGACATACAGAACTTCTTTTACTTCTTGCTTCATCCTTTCAGGCATCACTTCTTGCCAGCTCATCTAAATTTCTTCTCTTTACCATCCCTTTACAGCTCTGGGCTGCCCATATGGCTATTTCCATGTCTTTTCCCCCCCTTTGGTGCATTCCAGACATCTCTTCCCAAGAAAAGCTTGTGCTGCCTTCCTCCCTTCTGTGCCATCATGACTTCCTCCACCCCAAAAGTTTCTCAGCCACCAACAGGTAAATCCCAGTTCAGTTAGGGAGCTGCCTCCAAGTGTCAGCTCTACATCATCAGCCCCATTAATCCAACACCAAATCACAGCCATTTCTGAATACCTGGGGAGAAAGTTGCTTCTCATCTTCCTAAAGGAGAAATCACTACTTCCTCTATCCTCACATGACTCTAAAGCTCCTCAAGAACCATCATCAGGCAGCTCCAAGACAGCATCTTCAATTAAAAGGACAAACCAGCAGCACAGGCAGGTGACAATATGATCTATATCATCAGTCTGATTATTGCAAACAGGCAGAGGAACATTCATACAAAATAACTTTTGGTGGTTCCAGCATCACAAATATGGGTGGAAATCATCTCAGGAGCATGTGGTAGATCCTGACTCCATGCTGGCTTTTTTTTTTCCCCCCTCGTTTGATAAAAGGAAAAAACCTTTAAATCTTACGGAAATTATCTGCAACAAAAAGCAGTCAAGAGCTCTGGGTGTTCATGTTGTTTTCTTTAAACATTTACAAGGATTTGTACAAGGTTTTTCTAAGTTTTAATTTTTTATCCCTGCTTCAAAGTAAAAAACTAAAAAAGTTAATATATCAAGACAGCATTTTGGTTTCTAAACAGTTAACTAGAAGCACTTCCTTCAGCCAACTGACCCTTCCTGGTTGTTCCACTGTAAATGTGCCAATAATTTTGCCTTTTTTTTTTTACTAGCTCCATGGCAAGTTGCCAAAGAGGAATACACGTCTGTCACAGTTGTGCTGACATTTCATTTTTGCTTCTCAAGTTCCCTCTCCCTCCACCTTCTTTTTTGCCAAGATAAGCTCACCAGATTACAAAGAAACACCCTTAACTCCTCACTGCCTTAAAGAGGAACATTAGAGCTTCAGTTCGTGGAAGTAGGGTTGAAAAGGAGATGCCTTACCTCCCATGGTAAGGGAGGTGACACATGGTGACACATCTAGAGGGAAGACCTGGATATTCATCCCTGCTGGATCTGGAGACAGAAGCTGTCACCCACACTGCTGTCCTCTTATCCACAGCTAAGTGATCCAGTTAGTCCTTGCTGAGCACATTTGATTGGCAAATTTGGGTGCTGCAGGAAGCCACAGTGGCAAGGCAACACTTCCCAGATCCTAATTAATTTCAAAGGTGATTTTAACCTCCGAATTGTGTGAATTTACGAAGTTTCAAAGGGCTGGAACAACTCCCTTCTGAGGACTGGCTGAAGGAGTTGGGGTTGTTCAGCCTGGAGAAGAGAAGGCTCAGGGGGGACCTCATAGTGTCTTCTCAGTACCCCAAGGGGATACAGAAAAGCTGGGGAAGGACTTTTTAATAGGATGTGTGACTAGGAATAATGGATGTAAGTTGGAAAAGGGGAGATTCAGGTTAGATATAAGAAAGAGATTTTCCTGTGAGGGTGGTGAGACACTGGAACAGGCTGCCCAGAGAGGATGTGGATGCCCCCTCAATCCCTGGAGGTGTTTAAGGCCAGGCTGAATGAGGCATTGAGCAACCTGGTCTGCTGGGAGGTGTCCCTGCCTATGGTAGGGTGATTGGAACTAGATGACCTTTAAGGTCCCTTCCAACCCAAAACTATTTTATGATTCTACATTTCCTTAGCTAAGTTACTACCTGTAACTTTCAGGAATCTCAAGCTGAACACCCAGAAACTGAGATGCAGTAGCCACTTCAGAAAGTTTCATTCATTTCTAGGCACTGCAATCCTGACTTCTGCAAAGAATGGCTTCAGCCTCATCTGCTGAGGAACAAGTCTTCCAACTAGGCAAGCATGTTCTCATCTGCTTTCAGCCCTTCCACACACTCCACCAAGGGGCTCAGTTCCTGCTCAGCAGCTACATTCCATCCCAATACACTTTGGATATAAGATTCATTGGAGCACTGGATGCAAGACTCACCCCACAACTCTCGAAGGGCTAAACAATCCAGGATATGCCCGAAATCCCTCTGCATTTAAGGAAGAGGTGTGTATCTCAGAAGGCTTTCAACATGCACCTACCTCTCACCACTGACTACAGGCAACAGGGCTCAATTTTAACCTTGACTGGACTCTAAATGCTGCAATACACAAAGTTCATCAAGGGCAATCCTATATAACCATCTTGGTCTGGGGGTGTCCACTATTAACTTCTGACCCCACTGCTTAGATCCAACCAAAATTCACACTTGAGAGAGAAAAATTATTTCCCAGGATTTCCTTAAGTCTTGTGAAGACAGAATGGAGATCCATGGTCTGAGCATCTGAGAACTCATCCCTAATAATTCTTTGTTCACTCATCTGCTTTCTTCAACTACATGTAACAATCCAGTTCAACTTTTCTCTCACCTACCTGTCTTTTTCTCATAATTTTGAGGTGAACAAGACACATTAGCTGTCCCTGCAGAATACACTCTACTTGGCCACCAACCCAATTCCCTTTTAGCTTCCTCCAGCAGGGAAGAACTGTTGTACCTACTGATTCCGGTGTGTTTTTCCCAACTTCCTGAGATAGAGGAATGCCAACACCATGAGAAGATGAATTACTAAAACCAAGCCAAGAAGAGCAATCCAAGAGGAAGAACATTCATCAATGTATTGCACTCTCAAACCTTTGTTACAAATGCATCCCTAAGTAAGAGATCCACAGAGATATGACCTAGCACAGATCTTTCATCTATTTTTACTTGAAGCAAGTTTTCTGACACTCTTTTTGCAAAGGCTACAGTGGGAGGCGGGGTACAGGATGTATCACAAAGCAAAACTACCTCCCACTGAAATAAGCTCAGCTGAACAAAACATCTCTACATACTCCCAGTCTGAACCAGTACTGGGCACTAAAACGTTACTCATCCCTCTGCAACAAAATCTCCTCCAGTTCCAGGAGCCAAAGCTTCATCACTTTCAGGGCTTTTATTCACTTTAGGGTCACAACAAACACGTGGGTTGCTTTGAGAGGGTTTTTTTTCCAGCTGAAACAAAGCAGAAAAGCAAGTCCCCCCGCTTCAGTCTGTCCCCAAGTGATGGTGTGTGGATAATAGTGTTTTAGTGGCACCTCTCACCCCAGCAACCCCAGAGTGCTTTTACTTCCCTTAATGAACTCTGCTTTATGGCAGCTTGACAGCTCCATTTTATATGGGAACTAAGAGAGATGAAGTAATTTTTCTATGTCATGCAGCAACACCAGCTTTTATCAGACCAGGGATTTCTGCAATAACCCAAGCTTGCTTTTGCACAACCTCCTGGCCCAGAGAATGCTGTCACTAGGGAGGTAACACACTTCTCAAACTCTGTCACCTGCTCAGACACTGCTGTGTAGGTGCTTCCCAGCCCTGCAAAGTGTCTTCTGAGCCAAAAGTGGCTTAAGATTCTCCTCACCTCAAAGATTCAAGACCTATACTGTTGTTCACACTGTTTTTTTTCCACTTTTTTCCCCCCATTACCTTTGGGCAAGAAGACCAATTCTCCAATTGCTTAACCAAGGAAGCAGATTGCTTGGGGTAAAAAACCCAAATATGATAAGACAGACTGATCCTCCCAACATTTATACCCTTCTGGGTTATAGGAATTTAGTATTTCAGTTACAATCTTCCATTGAATATGTGCACCATAAGGGAAAGAAAAGCATCAAAAGAGAATATGCTAAATGCAAAAATGCTTGTGCAACAGAAATACACAAAAATTCTACTAAATTCTGGATCAAAATGTTTCAAAACACTGAGACAGCCTTGCACACCAAGGCCATCACAAATGAGGAATCACAAGAAAAGTCCTCTTGGCAGAAGTAGAACAAAATCTACAGGAGCAAGATTATTTTCTAGCTGTCACTAAGTCTCAAATCTCATATACTGGTGCTTTGGTGCCAAAAGAAAGCATCCCCATTTCCCTGTGCCACCATTTCAGAAGGCAAAGCACTCAAATCCTAATGCTAAAGGGACTTCTGCACAGCTACAGCGAAATCTCACCCTCAGATAAGGCCAAACTGAAATTCCCTTGGCTTGCACTGCACAAAACAAGATGCTACAGGATTCTTGCATGGGAAAATTAATTTGTTTAAAATTCACCATCTCCTGCCAACACGGGATTGCACAAGATGGGGATAAGGTTGAGGAGACTAAAGGGCTCATGGTCCTAAAGCTTCTCCAGGGAAGTACTTGACTCATGGACATGTTTTTTGCTGACGACAAGTGCCCCCCTTACTACTATCTTCACAGATAAGTAATATTTCCCAAATAGAATCATAATCATGCTCCTTGGTATGACTAGATACTGCTGGCAGCAGCCAATTCATTCCTCAAATGACATCTTAGATGTAAATAACACTGGACATCAGCATTTTTGCCAAACTAGATGTCATTAATTACTCACTTTGTTCCCAGAAGGCTTTAATTTATAGGTCCTATTTTTACTTCCCTTTACTGAGAGCAACAAACAAGAAACAAAGTAGAACACACACTTCCCTTTCTCTTGTAAGCACA